>PVJI01011789.1:0-54425 GCA_004026765.1 Micronycteris hirsuta
AAAAAAAAAAAAAAAAATCTACATCAACACCAAGGGGTATATAAAAAGAAACTAAGTCCATTTTAACAGTTTTGTAAAGGTGGTTGAAGATTGAGTGAAAAAAATACCCTTACCTGAGGACATGTTTTTTCATTTTTAGATAAAGAGGAAGGGAGAGAGAGAACCATTGATGTGAGAGAGAAACATCATTTGCTTCCTGTACACACCCTGACCAGGGATCGAACCTGCAAACTTTCAGTTTATGGGAGACCACTCTAGACAACTGAGCCACCAAAGGCAGGGTGAAAATTGTTGTTCACGTAAAAAGATGTTTACTTTAAAACAATTATTTAAAAAGATGCTGAAGAATTCTTGCAATCTCATGAAGAAAAATTAATAACCATACTTGTTTAGTAATTTATATCTGTTTATATTATATATAAACATATATATTTGTATTTTACATATCTATCTATCGATAGATAGATATAAAATATTACCCTGACTTGAAGAAAATGGAGAAGATGATAACTCTAAGAAGCACAGTCAAACCACAGGTGTTATATACTTTGAAGGACTGTATGGGCCATACAAATACGATGCTAAACATTATCCTCAAATGTGTCAGCCAAATAATGATGTCTTCTTTTATGTATTTCCTGATGCCTCTTACTGTGATAGTTCAGATTTTCCCAAAAGTAGACACCAAGACAGAATTAAAAGGATAACAGATCTATTGCAAGAACCTTGTAAAAATAAAGGAGAGTGGGAACAGGTGTTGGTGGGTGTCATCTTCAGACCACAACACAGGTCTGAAATCTGTGAATAAGTAGAAGAGAAGGAAGGAAGATTATGAAAAGAGCACTTGAGAAACTTGAGAAAGGCTCTTAAGGCAGCTAATGAGGCGGCTCAGAGCAGAGCTTGCACATGGGAGGCATCATTCATGGGTCAGATATGGCTGACTCTGGTGATACCTTTGCTGTGCTCAGTCTTGGTCTAGGGACACCCTGAGTATGTGTGGTATGTGTTTGAACATGGTAGTAGATCCTGAGGGTACAGAAACCAGATGCTGTAGGCTAACTTACCTTTGGAAAAGATTCTTTTGGAGGGAGATCTGAAAGGCATATTTTCATAGCTGTCATACATAGAGAACCACACAAAAACATTTAAAGATACAAACAGTGAAGTAAATTTACATTTTGCAATAATTTCCATCCCAATTTGTTGTGCACACCCTGCTGAAGCTTGCTGTGCTGGAGTATCTGCAGGAGTAACTGAATGATAGGGAACCTGTTCAGTTCCTCAGGGTCTGATAGTTTGCCTGAACATGCCGCTTCAGCACCCTGCTTCTTTGAATGTCACCTTCAGCAGTACCTACACCGACTGCTTTGTCATTCCTTGGTTCCTTCCATCTCAACAGTCATCACTGTCAATCTCAATTAATGATGGTTCAATACAGAAAATTGCTGTTTGTTAAATTTTCCTGAATTCTGTCATAATAATTTATTGTTCTATTTTATGGTGTTTACTTTAAATGTATATCTTATGTTATAGCATCAATGTACAAAACGTACTATTTAGTATGCCATTGTTTGCTAACCACCATATTAATTATACAGTGACCAGAAGCAATACTTTAAGTACTTTATAACTTATTATGGTAATTTGATATACATGTAGATATTTTAAATGGTTTAATTAAGTTTTAGTAAATTAATTTGAGATTTTGAATTTATGTAAAATTGTAGGGAAAAAAATGCCAATATTGTTTTGAAGGTCTTTGGCAACTTGGAGGATCTCTAAGTTTTGGGGACTGTTGGCCCCAGGATATATTTTAAACTTGTAAGCATCTCTCCTAGGACCTCTGTCAACCTCTCCAGACAATTTCACTTTCCACTACTTCATATCTCATACTTTATCTCCTAGTACCACTAAAGAGCTTGTAGTTACCTGAATGCGTTATTCTATTTCAGACTGGCATTTCTTTAGTTACGCTGCTCTCTGTGACTAGAATGCTTCAATTTACTTCCAACTTCCTCAGCCTGGTTAAATCACAGCCTGGTTAATGTGTGAAATGATTGGCTTAACTATCATTATCTAACAATTAATCATTAAGAAATGCTTGACTTAACTATCATTTTTCTCAGTTGCCTACACACTCTTTTATGTTCTTTATGCTCTATAAATGACTGCTGAATATTTTTGTCTTCTCCCTTAGTTTTTGAGGTAAAAAATAAGGTTTCATTTTTATGTTCTAAAGAAGAGAAAGAATGAATCAAAAATATAGAAGTAGATGGGCCATATCAAAAAAAATAAGCTATTTCTCAAGTAGAAAAGCTTAATTTTAAAACATATCTGCCCACAAAAATTCATTATCTCTTAATGTGTTATAATTCTAAAAATGCCTTATATACATACAGTTGCAACTAGTGTTTTTTCCGTATCAAGTACTTATTAAATAAATTAGAAAATATGAATAAATTCATTTGTATTTCTTTCATGATAACATGAGCAAACTTATTATTCTATGATTTAATTTTTACTAATTCTTCTTTTTCTCAAAAAACATTAATTACATAAATCTTTCCCCAAAATGATGTGTAAGTTGATAATTTAAATTTCTACAGTTATATATCCACATTAAGAGAGTCATTTGAGGATAACTGAAAACTTTACTTAATACCGAGGATGCATCTACAGATTCATATGAAATTTCTGCTGTCTATAATTGTTCATGAAAAATGGGTTAATTATCAAAATGGCTCATTAAAAAATAACTTCACATACATTTTTCTATATAGAGTCTCCCAACACGCAATTACAAAAGAAAGTATACTTGTATTTTCAAACTACCTACTTCCATTTTCCATATTTAATCTGTTTATCTCAACTTTTATATAAAGTGGCAATGAATCTGTCAAGGTAGATAGTGGGACTTAATTAATTAGGAAATATGGGAAGCCCTGAGCTGCTGTATATTTGTCAAAATTGGCAGAATATCCACTTCCTACAAGAAAGAAGAAGTCGTATTTCATAGTTACGATACAATTACATTGTTATTTCACAGCTGTCAAAACGCATAGTCTTGAAATATGACTTTTTAAAGAACATCTTTAAAAAACTTTCTCAATGTTTTAAGTAAAGTACTTCAGACACATTAGAAATATTGTAACTGGAAGCACCTTAAAAGAAGATTAGCTAATAAAATGTTTTGTATCATTTCAATAGAATAAGAAGAGTCTATATTCTATAATCAATAGCTATCATACAATTAATTGTGTGTATGTGTGTGTATCAAACAGAGCATATTAAGTAAGTTTACAAAATTATAGATATTTAGTTTAGCAAAGACAAACCTAAGGGTGATTCAAAATAAGAAATGTATTTAAACCATTGCAAGAAAAATTTTAAATTGTTTTTTAGCCTCATCCATTATTTAGACATAAAGTGAAAGACATATAGAGATTACATAATATGAAACATGAGGATATTGGGACAAAGCAATATATGATTACAATAATGAAGAGAAATGAAGCTAACTATATTATACAAAATGTATGCCATAACATCTTCTATAATTGTTAAAAATGTACTGCAAGTTAAGCTTTGAACTTTCTAATAGACAATAGACAGAAGCATAATTAGATAAAAAGTTTACAGTGTCCATGATGTATATAGACCAGATTATTAGGCCCCAGGCATTATTTCCCATTTCTAAATTCTGACAAAAATAATTCCAATAGGTTATTAAAACAAGTCACTCTGTATAATGAGAGGATCACTTCTTTCATCCCTAAAACAATGCTGTTGTTGCAAGCAGCCTCTAACATGAAATCAAAGTAAAAAGGGAATTTTAAAAAAGGAAATAAAAAAGTAGCCTAAAATTATTATTGTGTTGTCACCTTAAAATTATTCTGTTTATAGAAAAAGACTAACTTTTAATAGTACTAATATTTAAAGTATAATATTTTCAAACTATCATATGATGATGGCTAATGCATTGCAGCCTACAACCAATTCCTTTTCAGTAACAGGAAATAAGCTTTATATTTCTGAGTGTTAGAGAAATGTTTAGGAAACTAAGGTTATGGTTTTAAAGAACTAAAGTTGACTCTGTTTTAAACAGAGTCGACCCATCATTGGCCAAACTGTATTCCAACAAATGGTAATGCTATATTACACAACTATTATAAGTAAAAATGAAAACAGTAGAATCACATCATATTATGAAATTCATTGCTCTGTGAAATGTTTTGGAATTGAAATTTTAACATTTTCCCAAACTACTACAATCTTGGCATTTTTTTTTAAAAATTATGCAGGCCCGGCTGGTGTAGCTCAGTGGATCGATTGTGGGCTGGGAACCGAAGGGTCCAGGTTCGATTCCCAGTCAGGGCACATGGCTGAGTTGCAGGCCAGGTCCCCAGTGAGGGCCATGTGAGAGGCAACCATACATTGCTTATTGCTTTCTCCCTCTCTTTCTCCCTCCCTTCTCTTCTCTCTAAAAAAAACAACAACAACAAAAAAAACAGATATGCAGTAAACGTTTAAAAAAAAATCAGGCAACGCACTGTGATCAAAACTGGAATAGATTAGGCTCAGTTTAGTCAGGCAGAAAAACAGCTAGAGAATTAATAAACATAAAAATTAGCTAATGAATATGCATCCATACTTATTAATAATCACCTTAAATGTAAATGTATTAAATGCCCAGTTAAAAGACATGGGTAGCTGAATGGATAATCAATAAGACTCATATATATGCTGTCTATGAGAGACTCACCTCAGAGCAAAGAACACACACAGACTAGAAGTAAAAGGATGGAGCCCTGGCTGGTGTAGCTCAGTGGATTGAGCGTGGGCTGGGAACCAGAGGGTCCCGGTTCGATTCCCCGTCAGGGCACATGCCTGGGTTGCGGGCCAGGTCCCTGTGAGGGCCATGTGAGAGGCAACCATACATTGCTGTTTCTCTCCCTCTCTGTCTCCCTCCCTTCCCCTCTCTCTAAAATAAATAAATAAAATCTTTAAAAAAATAAATAAATAAAAGTAAAAGGATGGAAAAGATATATCATGCAAATAAAAACACAAAAATAAACTGGGGTAACAATATGTATTATATCAGGCAAAATAGATTTTAAAGCAAGAAATATAGTAAGAGATAAAGGACACCACATAATGATAAAAGGATCAATTCAACAAGAGGATATAACTCTTATAAACATTTATGCCCCTAACATAGGTGTACCTAAATATATAGAACAAATACTGATGACAAAATGTAGTCATAATAAGGGATTTCTAAGACCCCATTGACATCAATGAATAGATCTTCCATACTGAAAATCAACAAGGAAACAATGTCCTTAAATGACACACTAGCTCAGATACATTAAATTGTTATTTTCACAGCATTTCATCCCAAAGCAAAATATACATTTTTTTTCAAGTGCACATGAAACATTTTCTATGATAGAACCTAGATTAGTTCATAAAACAACTCTAAGTAAATATAAAAAGACTGAAATCATATCAGGCATCTTCTCTGACTGCAATGGTATAAAGCTAGAAATCAATTACAAGGATAAAACTGAAACACACACACACACACACACACACACACACAGAGGCTAAATAATATGTTACCAAGTCAACAGTGAGATCAATGAAGAAATCAGAAGTTGCTTTGAGACTAATGAAAATGAACACACAGCAACCCAAAAACCTATGGGGCACACAAAAAAGCAGCCCTAAGAGGGAAATTTGCAGCATTGCAGGCTTACCTCAAGGAACACGAAAAATCTCAAATAAACAATCTACCCTTACATCTAGATAACTAGAAAAACAGCAGCAAACAAAGCCCAAAGTGAGTAGAAGGAAAAAAATAATAAAGATTGGAGGAGAAATAAATGACAGAGAGACTAAAAAAATCAATGAAATCAAGAGCTGGTTCTTTGAAAAGATCAACAAGATTGATGAACATTTAATGACACTCATAAAGTGAGAGGACTCAAATAAATAAAATCAGACATGAAAGAGAAGTAACAACTAACCACACAGAAATAGAAAGGATTATAAGAAAATATTATGAACTACTACATGCCAAAAAATTGGACAACCTGGAAAAACATATAAATTACTATGGATATACAGTCGTCCAAAAGTGAATCAGGAAGAATCAAAAAATCTGAGCAAACCAATTATAAATAATATAATCAAAGTAGTAATTAAAAAAAAACAGCAAACAAAAGTCCTGGACTAGAAGGCTTCACAGGAAAATTTTATCAAATGAGCAAAAAAGATTGATAGACACTACAAAGACAGAAAATTATAGGTCACTATCCCTGATGAACATAGATGCAAAAGTCTTTAACAAAATGTTAGCAAACTGGATATAGGAATAACTTAAGATAAGTTATAGGAATAACTTAAGATAATACACCAAGATCAAGTGAAATTTATTCCTGGGATGCAAGGTTGGTACGATATTAGCAAATCAATTAACATAGTGCACCACATAAACAAAATTAAGGATAAAATCACATGATCATGTTAATAGATGCAAAAAAAGCATTTGATATAATCTGGCACCAATGTATGATAAAAACTGCCAGCAAAGTGGAAATAGAGGGAATATACCTCAACATAATAAAGTCCATATATGAAAAACTCACAGCTAACATTTTATTCAATAGGGCAAAACTGAAAATGTTTCCTTTAATATCAGGAAGAAAACAGGGTTGCCCATTTTCACCACTCTTATTCAACATAGTACTAGAAGTTCTAGCCACAACTATCAGCCAAGTGGAAGGAACAAAAGGCATCTAAATTGGAAAAGAAGTAAATCTCTCATTATTTGCAAGGAACACATGACAAACTATATAAAATAGCATGATACAAAATTAATATTAAGAAATGGGTTGCTTTTTATATAGCAACAAATAAGTATCAGAAAAAGAAAGGAGGTAAATAATCCCATTTATAATTGCACCAAAAAATATATCTAGGAATAATTGAACCTAAGATGTAAAAGACCTGCACTTGAAAAACTATAAGACGCTGAAGAAAGAAATCAATGATGATACAAATAAATGAAAACCAATACTGTGTTCACGGATAGGAAGAATTAACATCATTAAAACAACTATACTATCTTAAGCAATCTATAGATTCAACATAATCCCTGTCAAATACCAATGGCATACTTTGCAAAACTAGGAAAAAGATAAAAAACTTATATGAAAGCACAAACAAACAAGCAAAAAAACCCAAAAAACAAAAAAACAAAACAAAACAAAAAAACAAATAGCCTTGGCAATATTGAGAAAAAAAGAACAAAGTTGGAGATATCATGCTACCCAATATCAAAGTATACTGCAAGACTATAGTAATCAATACAGTCTGGTACTGGCATAAAAGCAGACATATCAATAAGTGTTTCAGAATAGGGAGGCCAGGAAAAGACCCACATCTATACGTTCAATTAATATTTGACAAATGAAGCAAGAACATACAATAGGCTAAAGACAGTCTATTCAATCAATGGTGGGAATATTGGACAGATACATGCAAAAAAAAAATGAATCTACACCATCTCCTAACACTTTATAGAAGGATAAATTCAAAATGGATTAAAGAATTAAGTATTAGCCTTAAAATCATAAAAATCACAGAAGAAAACATAGACAATAAAATCTCAGACATTTCTCTTAGTGACATTTTTTCTGACCTTGGGCAAGGGAAACCAAAAAATAAATAAATAAATAAACAAATAGGGCTACATGAAACTAAAATATTTTTGTGCAGCAAAGGCACAATCAAGAAAGTGAAGAAACAACCTACTAAATATGAGAATGTATTTACCAATGATACATCTGATAAAGGTTTAATATCTAAAACTTATCAAGAACTCATACCACTCAACACCAAAAAACAAACCATCCAATTAAAAAATGGGTGAAGAACCTGCATAGGCACTTTTCCAAAGAGGAAATACAGATGGCTAGTAGACATATGAAAAGATGCTCAACCTCACTAATTGTCAGAGATATGCAAATTAAGCCACAATGGCATATCACCTCATGCCTACGAGAATAGCTATCATCAATAAATCCACAAATGACAGGTGGTGGAGACGATGTGAAGAAAAGGAACCCTAGTGCCCTGAGGATAGAAATGCAGATTTGTTCAGCCACTATGGAAAACATAATGGAGTTTCTTCAAAAGATTAAAAATGAATCTGTGTTATAACCCAGTGTCCCCACTTCTGGGGATTTATCCATAGAAACCCAAAACACTAATTTGAAAGAAGATATGCACCTCCATGTTAATGGCAGCATTATTTACAATAACCAAGCTATGGAAGCAACCCAGGTGTCCATCAACAGATGAGTAAATAAAAAATGTCATATAGAAATATAATGCCTTAAAAAGAGAAAAGAAATCTTACCATTTGAGACAGCCTGAATGGACCTAGAGGGTATTATACCATAAAATAAGTCAGTCAGAGGAAGACAGATACCATATGATTTTACTTGTATGTGGAATCTAAAGAACAAAATAAACAAAAATATTTAAACAGACTCTTACATACAGAGGAAGAACTGATGGTTGCCAGAGGGTACTGGCAGTCAGGCCACTGGGTGAGAGAGGTCAAGGGACTAAGAAGCACAAATTGGTAGTTACAAAAAGTCATGGGGAAGTAAGTGCAGCAGAGGGAATAAAGTCAGTAACACTGTGATAACTATGCATGGAGCCACTTGGGGTACTGAAACTATCAAGGAAAACACTATGTACAGTATATGGTTGTCTATCCACAAAGTTGTACTCCTGAAACCAATACATAACAAAAAATAGCTAATCAATAAATCCACAACTGAAAGAAATTCTTGTACAATTCTAGAAGTATAAAATACCCCTGGAATATTTTATTTAGGTTGATTTTTTAAAGCAGGGTTCAGTAAGAATGTTGTAAAATGTCTGGAAAATACTGATTTGTTCTATTATTTAAGCTCATAGTCCTTATTTACTTCACGATTAAAGATATGCACAGTGGTGATGATTTAGACCTGAAAGTTGTATTCACAGAGACCTGGAGTTAACAATATATATTATAGTGGATTCCATCAGTGTCTTACTGCCATCATGTCTGATTTACAATTTCTAGGTCTAGTCTTAAGAACTAGTCAGAAAAGCATTTCTATACTTGAAACAAATTGCTTGTTTTCCTATACAATTGGGATTGTTGAGGAGATATCTGTCTTTTTCAAGAACAGTTATTTTAAAGTTAAACATCCATAATTTATTACAACAATTTTAATAATGAACCTTTTGTTAAAAATAAAAACAGCATAATTGCAATTAGATAAACTAACTAACCAGAGAAATAAAGCCTTGCAGTGATGAGAACAAGGAGAGTGAGGAGAACACGTTCTAACATCTGTGTGGACTTTTCCCAAGTTTAGTCAGACGAGAGTTACTGTTCGATGACCAGAAAACACAGCATTTCAGTTTGGGCTTGTTGGAATACTACAAACAGTAACAACCCCCTAAAAAAATGAGATCTACAGGGAACACACAATTCATTTATTTTTTTGTGCTGTTTGTGTGAACTGACTTTTATTAGAGTTGACAGGGCTTATTTTTTTCTCCCCCAAGTTCAATGAAAACGGTTTTCTCTAAAATTGTTTGTCACAACCTTTGGACACACAAAGCCCAGGGAGAGAAAAGTAAACATAGGCAAACACACATTTATCAATCTTTTGATGTTGCAAACCACTCAGGCGGGTACATGGATGTTTAGCAGACTAGTAGAGGGACGTTAGTCTTTTACTTCTAGGTCACCGGCACAAGCCTACTATTCAAAAATACACGGATTGCTGTGCTCACCGGATGGTGATGTGTCACAGGAAACACAGAATGCAGCAAGAAATAGTTTTAGCAATTAACAGAATGAAATTCATTGATTAAATAACTATGCAGATGAACAACATTTAAATTATGTAATGATTTCTTTACTTAAAACACCTGTGTTTTTTCGTGGACTGAAACAAATTGGCTTAGTTGGCTAAACACCTGGTAATAAACGCAAAGTCCCAGCAAACTGAGAGCAATTTAGTATTTCTCATTTCCTCCCTATATCTGTTTCAGTCTTGGCCAATTACGTACTAGGTTTGCAAAACTGTTTAGGTTGACTGAGCACTTACAAGTTATCTGAACAATCTAATATTATCTTCTTAGTGGCTACATATTATCTCTATAGGTCCTGTTTTCCCTGTAACTAACAGTGATTTTTACCTTTTAACTTTTTCTCACCTTTAGACTTCTATTGTCTACTAACAATGCTTCCACTGTAACCCCAGAGTGATATCTTTTATTTTCATTATTTCTCCGTTGGTCTTTCTCTTATTGGCAAATCCCACACTACATAAGTAGGTCATAGTACTTGCACCAAAGTTCAATTCTGATTGTCTGACTCTTTTACTGGTCTTCACTGTTCACAAAAATAGTCCCAGTACTAAAGAGTGCTATTCAATGCTTTGTACACTACTCTGCTCCCTTTAAACGGCTTGTCGTCTTATATTTCCTGCGTGACAGTGTTCTATATTGCAGTGACACAAGGTTATTTGTCACACTGCTCCACTTCACCTTCTGTCCCCATTCACACTCTTCTTTCTTAACACTTTTTGTACAGCTTCCTTTTCCTCTCCACATTTTTCACCTGTTAAAATCCTACCAGTTATGGATAGGAAAAATAAATAGAATCTTTATCGTATAGCCTTATTCTGTTCCCCCTGGCAGGAGTATCCTAAAGACATCGTTGTATACTTGGCTGCTATTTGCCACTAGTCTTCAAACTGATTAAGGAAAAGAACCTTATAAAAATATTATGGTAGATACTTAAAAGTAAACATAAATCTGGAAAAGTTTTACACACACACATATAAACTTGAAGGAATAATTTACTTAAATATCATTTTATAGTACCTAGTAATTTTATATTAAATTATTAGATACATAATAAATATCCAAAAATATTAAAGGCATACAAAGCTATGAAAAAATGTAACTCTAGGAAAGAGATGTGTATTCTGGCCCAGATGGTGTAATGTAAAACAGATTTACCTCCTACTAGAGATAATAAAAATCTGGTCAAAATATTTGAAACAATATTTTTCAGATATCAGGGAGGAAGCAATATAGGGTGCTGAACAGAACAAGGGGAAATCAAAGAGGTGAATCCTATGAGTGCCAGAGGCTTACCACATTGAGTGTGCACCCAAACTATAATGCAGGAAATGAAGCCCAGCCTGGCACTGTCTCTAAGATGAGGAGACCGATGTAGGGACTCAAAGAGTGAAGGTAGCAAAAACTGTCCAGGCAGAGTGTTGTAGATAATACATGTATACAGAAATGGCACGGGAGCTCTGCAGAGGGTTCCCTGGAGCCGCTACTAATTTCTGATTAACTCATCAGTTTATGGAAACTCCACTAGGGTATGGAAAGAGCCGACTCAAAAAATTAGAGACAATAAACAGAAGAGTTTACACAGGGCTGGATATAATTCCTATCCCTAGAATAAGACTAAAAAGTGAAGTAATTAAGTAGGCATCAGTTACAGCACTAAGAAATATTTTGTCTCAGTAACGGGAGAAAATTACCCATGACGAAGGTGCACTGATGCCATCTAACAAACCTGAAGGCAAGACTGAAAGCAGCAACAATTCAAAACAGCATAACAATATTCCAGGACAAGACTGTTAATATAAACACACAAAAATCCATCACAAACAAGTTAAGATTTATAACATCTGGCATCCAATTAAAAGCTAGCAGGTTCAAAAAGCAAGTAAATATGACTTTTGATGAACTAAGTCAATCAACAGAAACACATCTATAAATGAAAAAGAGAAAAGAATTAGTAAACAAGGATATTAAACCAGTTATTACTACTATATTTCATTTGATCAAAAGGGCAGAGAATAGAACCAGAAAGCTATGTCTAGAGAGATATAAGTTTAAAAGACCATACTCCTAGAGTTGAAACTACAATATCTCATACTATTGATATTATGAAATACTGCAGGACAAAAGATTAGTCTACTTGATATATATTAATAAAATTCTTCAACATTGAAGAAATAGAGAAAAATATGAAGAGAAATAGAGCATTAGTGACTTATGAAACTTCACTTGGCATAATAAATATGTAATGGAGGCCTGGAAGGAGGGTACATAGGAAAACACATATTTGAGTAAATAACCACTTCTGTTTTAAATGAATAAAAAACAAACCTACTGATCCAAATAGCTCAGTGTGAACTCAACAACAAAAAACTTGAAAAATACTAAACTTGGAAATATTATAACCAAATGACTTAAAATTGGTGATATTTGGAAAAAATATTAATGGCTCCTAGTTAAAGAGACATAAATCAGTGATCAAAAATAAGCATGATAGCAGATTTCTTGTTGGAAACCACACAAGCCAAAAGACAGTTGACCAACATTGTAAAATACTGAAGTAGCCCTGGCTGGTGTAGCTCAGTGGACTGAGCGCGGGCTGGGAACCAGAGGGTCCCGGTTCGATTCCCAGTCAGGGCACATGCCTGGGTTGCGGGCCGGGTCCTCAGTGAGGGCCATGTGAGAGGCAACCATACATTGCTGTTTCTCTCCCTCTCTGTCTCCCTCCCTTCCCCTCTCTCTAAAAATAAATAATAAATAAATAAAATCTTAAAAAAATAAATAAATAAAATACTGAAGTAAAATAATTAACATTGATTCTTAAAAAAAATAATACCAACGAGAATTATATCTAGTCAAAATATCTTTCATAAATCAATTTAAATAGAAGTACTTCCATAATGAGAGCATGCAGTCCTCTGAAAATTTGTTCTTCCATAAAAACAATGAGAACATTGGTAAAAATGATCAAAATCAGCTTTTACAAAACTCTCAAAATTAATACCAGGCTTACAACAATCTGAGGAGCACTTATCCAACAAAATTGGATCTCTTTGTAAGAACAGTGAGTCGGGTGGTGTTTTGATTTAGTTTGTCCCCATCCCTCTCTCTCCAGCTTTGTGAAACCTTGTAAAGCAGCAAGCTTGCAATCCTGTAACTGTGATTAAAAGCAAACACAGGCAACAAAATGGGTTTGGAGCTCACTTAAAAATTTCATCACCAGAAAACTTCTCTACTTGAATTTTCTGGAAACTCCTTATAAAAAATAACAACAAAAAATTAGAGTCTTAGAATTTATTTAACGTGACTTAGAGCTTATGTAGGATAAAACAGCAGTAAACCTTGGCTATACATTGAAAATAATATGTGATAATTGTTTACAGTGGCCGCTATCTGAGGCAGTGATGTGAGGCAAATAAGAGCCTTGCCACAAACTTAACATTATGATCTGGAAAATGAGGCATCTATAGGTGGTTATGAGCACTCCACTGCATTCTAGGGATACGATGGACACACATGCAAGAATATGTTTGTGCCCAGAATGGATTTAAGAAGCCCCGTTATCTCACCTCTGATTTCTGTGAAGCAGGAAGTGAAAGCGGAAGCACAAGTGAAACCACTGAAGTGTGAAAGCATATCCCAACATTCAGATAGACCCTCAGCAGAGAGGGAGGGGGGCTCTTTGGTTTAAAGGACTTAATAAAATCTCTGTAAAATCACTAGCTGCCCACAAAACTAATCAGTGGCCACACAGAACAAAAGAACACAGACTTGAAAAATCAGGCCATAAAAGTTGCTGAACAATCAAACAACAACAGCACACAGGGAAAAAATGCCCACAATATAAACAAGACATTGGTAGAAAGAGGAAGAAAGGGAAGGAATCGGAGTTCCAAAGCTGTTACATTATACTTTTTAAATTTCTTGTAACAACAAACAATTATGAGGCATGAATAGGATGAGGAAAATATGACCCACACTTGGGGGGAAAAATACAACAACACACTACAGAAGCTGTTCATAAGGAATCATATATATTGAGTTTAATTTGATACATATATGTATATATAAATAAATTAGTTATGAATATGTTCAAAGAACTAAAGAAAACAGTGTTTAAAGAATTTTTTAAATGCATGAAATCAATATTGCACCATATAGATAACATCGATTAAGAGAAATTATAGCCCTGGCTGGTGTGGCTCAGTGGATTGAGTGCCAGCCTGCAAACCAAAAGGCCAGTAGTTTAATTCCCAGTCAGGGCACATGCCTGGGCTGCAGGCCAGGTCCTTGGTTGGGGGTGTGCAAGAGGAAACGGATGGATGTATCTCTCACATTGCTGTTTTTCTCTCTCTTTTCCCTCCCTTCCCCTTTCTCTAAAAGTAAACAAGTAAAATCTTTAATAGTCTTTTAAAAAATCTTTAAATAAAAAATAACCTAGTAAAAAATCACAGAGTTAAAAAGGAAAGTAATAGAAATGAAAAAAATCGAAGTATAGGTGGTGTGAGCTGTCAGAAAACAGAATCAGAAAATCTGAAGATAGGCTAATTGAGATAATTCAATGATAACCAGAATTTAAAAAGAATAATGACAAACGAACAGAGTATGTGACCTGTGGGTTGCGATCAAGCATACCAGCATAAACTAACCAGAGTCTAAGCAGAGGACTGAAAGGAGCAATAAACTATATGTATAATTTTTCTTAGACTGTTCATAGTGTTATAATAAAACACCATGGACTGACTAGCATAAACAACAGAAATGTATTTCTCACAGTTCTGGAGGCCGGGGCATTCAAGATCCAGGCACCGGCACATTCGGTCCGGGTAAGAACTGACTTCCTAGTTCATAGACAGCTGGAATCTATATCTGTGTCTTCATGTGGTGGGAAAAAGAAGTAAGCTCTCTGAGGTCTCTTTTAGAAGGGCATCAACACTATTTCCAGGGCTCTGCCCTCATGATTTAATCACATCCCATTGGCCCAACCTCCAAATATGATTGTACTGGAGATTATATATTTCAACACATCAATTTTGGGGACACATATTTAGTCTATGGAAAGGACATAATGTCTGGAAACTCTTGAAATTTGATGATAAACACTAATATTCTACACAGTCAAGTAGCACAAGAAACTTTAAAAGAATCACGTCTAGATATACCATAGTCAAATGTCAAAAGCCAAAATAAAAAAAAAATAGTCTTGTGGTTCACTCACAAGATATAGAGAAATAAAACATGGCAACAATACTGAGAAATTTGGGAAGGTCAGTGTAGAAAGATAACTTAAGATGTGCGTATTATATCTGAAGTAGTAAATGTTCTTCTAGGGTGGGTGCACTAAGACAAATATCTTATAAATCCTGAAATAACCACTAAAATACAAAAATATAATAAATTAATATTGAAAGTAAAATAAAATTATGAAAATCATCAATTAACCAATACTGTATAAATAGGAAAAGATAAAAAATATTAAAATGATAGAAATATGGCAAACATAAATATACCCATACAAATAATGACATTGTATTTAAATGGGCTAAATGTCCCAATCAAAAGGGAAAGTGTCAGACAGAATGAAAAAGCAAAGTATACCTATGTTTTTCTGCCTGTCGTGAATTCTGGCCCGCAGAAATCCATATGCCATGGCAGGTGTATGAATAAATTCACACGAAATATACTGGACTAGAAAATCTGGCACCACGCGCCCCCTCTCTCATCATGGAGAGAGAGAGGCTCTTAGCTGTGCTCCAATTGGCTTTTTTAAAGATTTTATTTATTTAGTTTTAGAGAGAGGGGAAGGGAGGGAGAGAGAGGGGACCCTTTGGTTCCCAGTCCACGCTAAATCCACTGAGCTACACCAACCAGGGCCAATCGGCTTTTATTGTTGTTCTTGTGTACATTACATCAGAATGGTCTTTATTAACTATGCATAGATTATAGATTTACATTAGCTGGTAGATGCCCAGGATGGCACATCAAAAGGAT
The DNA here is from genome assembly GCA_004026765.1 of Micronycteris hirsuta. Lineage (NCBI taxonomy): Eukaryota > Metazoa > Chordata > Mammalia > Chiroptera > Phyllostomidae > Micronycteris > Micronycteris hirsuta. Next base: position 15,931 of record PVJI01011789.1, read on the forward strand.
AGATATGCAAATGAAAAGACAATAGGTTTCAGGCAGAACTCGAAAGGAATAACAATATGGGTCTAAGGAAGCTAGGCATGCATTAGCATAAGTTCTTTTGATTCAGGGAGAGAGAGGTTTTAGCATGAGCAAGTTTTAAATCCAAGAAATAGACTATCCTGATTCCCCATAGGAAATTCCGCTGTTACACGCATGGGGCCTGCTTGCCGTCCCATGTTCCACTGGAGCTTTTCTCTCTTAGACCTGAAACATTAGGGCTACATTTCCCAAGGTGAGAAGCATGAATTCCCTTTACTGCCTTCAACAAATCTACTTTAAATATAAAGACACAGATAGTTAAAAAGCAAAATGATAGAAAGGATGCAAAAATGAAATAAAAGAAGGCAAGATAGCTATATTAATACAAGCTAGACACTATAGCAGGTAAAGCAATAAAATAAAATTGTTACACAACACGATTCTTGTCCTGAAGAAGACATATGTCTAGGGATGTAAGAATTGACTAACTATAAAGTCATCAAGGAACATGTACAAAGGACCCATGGATGAAGCCAAAGGGGCATAGTATTGAGAGTGGGAGGTGGCAGTCGGTGGGGCTGGGGAGTGTGGTGGGGGGAAAGTGGAGACAACTGTACTTGAACAACAATAAAAAATAAATAAAGGAATCATAAATAGAAAAAATCATTGTGTGAAGGTAAAGTAAATAACTGAATTCTCTTCTTGAATTGTTTCTTAAGTTTAAAATAAACAAAAAAAATTATTATAAAGTTCTTTTCTTGAAAAGGAATGAGTAACTTTCACTCTCTCCAAAGCAAACGACTTTAATGTGTCCTAACTTTGCCACACAGCTGGCTGTGTTGTGACTGTGGCTGTTACTAGTTGGCCATAGAGAAAACTGTTCTCTGAGGCAGGATAGAGAGCAGAGCTGGGACACACATCTGAACGACTCCAGGTAGAGTCTGAATTCCTGTTATATGATGTTTTTGTTTGGGCACATTACTGAGACTTTCTGATATTTGCTAGTATTATTCTTAGATTATAGTTAGTATATAATTAGCAAATCATTTGAGTTACACTACTAAATAAAATTCCATTTTATTATATCATAAAATATTGTAAAATTATATGGAAGAAATAACTATGGGTATTTAGTGTCTGCGGTACAGTACTTACACACAAAAATAACTATTACTATATTGCATATTGGAAACTTATTTTTCTATTTTATACATATATACCCAATATTCATTACTAGACCTTGAAGAAATGGTGTAGTAACCATGACATTATATGAAGGTAATTATTTTATATTTTGTCACGCATCACTATAATAGAAAGTAATAAATATCTTCGATGAATAATCTGTGACTGCAGGTTTTCGGGTAAGAAGGCAGGAGACATTATGGAATATTGGCAATGAACCAAATGATTATTTCTCTTCTCACCATGTTATTATTTTAAAATCTTTTTAATTGTCTGACCATAACATATTCTATTAAGTAATTCTAATACGTATAATTAAGTTGTATTTGTGCTTGGTTTCCAGTTATTTATAGTATCATACATAATCTAAAAATTAACCAAAGAACCACCTTTTCTTTTCAGACTTGTTTGCATACTGAAATATTATTCTCTCAACTTCTCCTGAACCTCAAATGGTCGTGAATTTTGAAAGAAGGAGCAAGACATTATGGCAACAATCTTTTAAAGTATTCATTATTAGGAAAAAATAAAATTTAATTTGAGTTTCCCTCTTAGGATGTAATCAAAATGACGGTAATATCAATTATAATTAGATGTAATAAATTAGTGAAAATTACTGTCAATATTTTAGTTTTGTGACTAAAGAATAATGTGTCGGTTTAGTTACATTTAAAAAGCTTAACCGGGTCTCTAAAATGGAAATAATCTGGTTCATTCTTATTGTGTTTATTTTAATATGTTAGCTTTACCTAAAATCTGCTGGGTAAACTACATCTGAAAATTAAATCATATTGTGTCATTTATCTGTAATACCAGGAGTTTATATTAGAAGCTCAGAGATGAAATAAATTTTTTAGATCATTAAGTTATTCCCCTCCACTATTCCATTTGTGACGTGGATTCCTTTACTCTACCCAAAGTGTTTCTTACTGTAGTAATGGAAAACAAGCAAAGCATAAGTTTCCCTTCCCATAGATGTTCCTAACTCACTGAATTGGGGGTAGGGTGGGGTAGGGGAAACAGGATAAGTAAAACATTACTGGTTAATATAATTAAAAGGAGCTTATTGAAGGAATATATAAGGATATAAAACTTGAGGAAACATTAGAAAATAACTCATAGTCATTTAGAGTTCAAAATAGATTAGTAGACTAATATCAGTTCCTGTTATTTAATAATGAATTCTAGTTTTATATTTGTGAAGTCAAGATAATTGGCAGCCATTCTCACTTTTGTACTAGATATTAGCTATGTTCAAATCCTATTTCCACCATTTACTGTGTAAACATCATGAAATTATTCGATCAATCTGTACTTTAGTATTCATATGTGAAATAGCAAGAAATTATAGTAATAAATTCATGGATTGTTTTAAAATGCATAATTAACTATTGTTTTGTTACACATTACCACAAATTTAGTAGATCAAATCAACATATATTTACTATCCTAATAGTTTCTGTGAGTCAGGAGTCTGGACATTGGTTTTCTGTCTAATCAGGGTCTTCTCCTAAAGTTATAAAGTGTTGGCCTGGCTGCATTCCCATCTGGAGTTTGATGTCTTCTTCAAACCTCATGTAATTGTTAGCTGAATTCAGTGTCTGTGTGTATCAGACTGAGGTCCTTTTTTCTTGCTGACAGTCATCCTGAAACCGCTCTCAGCAACTGAAGGCCTCTGGCAATCCCTTGCCAGGAGACCCTCTCACAGTGTCTCTCATAGGCTCTCTGATAATATGACAAATTATTCCTTCAAGGTCAGCTGGAGTATCTCTTAAATCTGCTAAAAAGCAAATCTCATCCAGGCTAAAATAGTCGCAAGAGTAACTGTCCTTTGCTATTTCTACTGGCTAGCAGCAAGTCAAAGGTTCTGCCCACTTAAAGGGAAGCAGGCTCTGGCGGGTCATCACCTTAGGGTGTGTCTAACACACGAGGATTAAATTTACTATTACAGATAAAAGATTTATAATTCTATTGGCCAAAGCATGTTCTCAATAATTCTAGCTCTTAGTTGTTATTGCTGTTGTTACCTAGTGAAATTTTCTACTCTCTATTATATGCTTCTGATTGCTTCGCGAACTCAGTTGCTTCAAATACTTGGCTGCTTTAAAAGTTTTCTCATTCTTTTCTGAAAGTCTCTCTTTTTTTCTTGACCACTGCTCACTGGGTCCTTCCTTATGCATATAAACCGTTTTCATAGAGGTGATAACTGATGAGAAGACACCAACTGCGAGATAAATGAAACACGTGTCTTTAGTAGGATAAAAGGTACAATGGTTTATCTTTATAAATTCTGTAAAGATGGAGACTGTATAGCACAGTAGACAAACACAGCACACTCCCAGCTAGTGATGTCATTGCCTGTTTTTTCCATCCCCTGACAGTCAAATGTTGATTTTACAAGTTTAAATGGTAAAGAATAAGTCAAATTCTTTTTTTTTTAATTTTAATTTTTATTTATTTATTTTTAGAGAGAGGGGAAGGGAGGGAGACAGAGAGGGAGAGAAACAGCAATGTATGGTTGCCTCTCACATGGCTCTCATGGGGACCTGGCCTGCAACCTAGGCATATGCCCTGACTGGGAATCGAACCGGGACCATTTGGTTCCCAGCCCGCGCTCAATCCATTGAGCTACACCAGTCATGGCAGAATAAGTCAAATTCTTTAACTGATGGGTTGAGAAGAGAGGATTAAAATCTTGTGGCCACTCTCAAACAAGTGAGGGCACAGAGCAATTGCAGTCACATATCACTTTTAATATATAGTAGGCGTGAATATATCTTTCTCTGGGAATATTCACCTCCAACACTTCTCAGCATGGGAACTTGCCTGTACAAGCATGAACACCATTCTGGAGGCTAAGTTATTGCAGATGAGAGCCTCTGTGGTTTCCCTCGAGGTTCCTTCACAAGTAAGAACGAGTCTCCCAAGACCCTAAAATCCAGTACTTTAAATCAGCGATATATCTCCTTGTCAACAATTTCCTAAAGTCACCTTCTTACATCATCTTTTTTTTTTGTAAACCTTCCACAATAATAGTACATCTCTGTTAACGCCCCACATGGTGTTTTTTACTACCATGACAATACCTGCATGAAGTATCAAGTGGGCTAATTAGATTGAAAGAGCGTATCAGGTAAAGAAACCATGGTTTTCTGCACTCCATTGAGAGTTTCATATTGTTTAAACAATGGGACAATCTATTCCTCACCTTTTTGGAAGAACATGTGTTGCTTTATAAGTAAATAGATTTGTTGATTTGTGCATAATCTTTAATCATGTGTAACTTGGATATTTTCTATATTTGGGGGAGCTCTACAGGAGTTATCATTTTAAGTTACCAATATAAATCAGCTATATAGTCAATATTATCAGAATATTCAGTCCACCTGCATTTTGTCTTATAATACTACATTTGTAATTATACTACTATCAGTATAATTCAACATATAAGTAATTTGCTTTATCCCCCCTTTTTTTCTCTATCCCAGATAGAAAGAGGGATACACAGACAAAAGGGACCAAATTTCAGTGATTACATTCCAAAATATTTCTGAGGTCACAACCACTAACTGATTATAAAACTAGAGTTCTGTACAGAAATGAGTTGCAAAGTAGCTTTCATTAATTACAGACCATTGATTGCCCATGGGCCTTAGCCTCTGATCTACAATCTGGATCATTCTTACTAATTGCATATTTAACATAAATATTTATTCAGGTTACCTAAACGTGGAAGCTATGATGTAGACTGCACTTATATTTTGTATTTTTTATTATTCTGAGTTTTATAACTTTTCCACATTTTTTATGTTAGTTTCATATTCTAGGGTTTCAGACTACACAGTTCTGATTGTATTTCTGATTGTTATTATAAGGACAATTTCTCTCCCTAATCAGGATTCTTGTCCAGTGGTACCAAAATTTAATGTTATAATTAGTCCAAATTTATAAAAATTATTTTTTTAATTGTTATTCAAGTACAGTTGTCTCCATCTGCAGTCAGGATGGCCGAGCAGTCTAAGAAGGCACTACGTTCAGGTCACAGTCTCCCCTGGAGGCGTGGGTTCAAATCCCACTTCTGACAACTGTCTAACCTTTAGGAGCTGTGGTGGTGCAATAGGTGTTTATAAAACTTCTTATCTTGGAAGTCCTATCACCAACATTAATTTCTGAAATTAAAAAAAAACCTTCCAGATCCTCTCTCTGCCTTATGAGATTTTTATTCCCTTCCCACTACTTAGTTATTATTAGTTATATTAATAATTAATATTATGTTACATTATATATACATAAATAATATTATGTACATATTAGTTATAACTTGATGAGTTATATATTAGTTATAACTTGAGGAGATTCTCCAAGCCAGTTAAAATGACACCTGGATTTTATCCTGTGAATGTCTGGTCAGTGGTCTTTCAATCTTAATAAGTGTTATTCTCATAAATCATAATATCTCAGAAATGCTCCTATTTCCATCACTAGGGCTTCTTTAGGAGTGGACAGATCTCATGCACATTATCTATGTAAACCTTGGACTGACAGGACTACTAAAACTTTTACATTTCCTGCCCCAGTTTCATAGGACTTTAGATAATCTCTTCTGTGTTCATTTTTTTTTCTGACTAAATGACTAAAATGCTATATACCATTTTAGATGATTATTTTCAATGAACACAGCAAACATAAGGAGATAGCATGTAGTCTGACCATTTAAGCAGACTTACTTGCTCTTTGTTCAACAATTTTTTGCTGTCTCTTTTTAAATATCATTTGATTAGTTCCACATGTTTATATGTGTGTGTATGTGTGAGTATACACACACACATATGCCATTTACCTTTTGATCTGCAGCTGACAAAACATCAAATGCTGAGAATGACTACATACACTATTGCATGAAATACCTCTCAGAAGGAGATGGAACTGTGCTCTTAGGGCATGTAGTAACCTTTTGTCTATGCCTCCAGTTCAATTTAATTATAGAGCTTTGCTGATAAGTGACTTCCTTATGAGAAAACCTTTATAATAACACCCGGAATACCAGCTCTATATCCTTCAAAGTGATGTTAGCACATCTGTAGTCACTATTATGGACTGAATCTTGTGTTCCCCTCAAGTTCATATGTCAAAGCACCACCCCCCAATATGATTGTATTAGGAAACAATTAGGAAATAATTAGGACTAGATGAAAACATAGTGATGGGATGCCTTTATGAGAATAAGGCACCAGAGAAGTTGCTCTTTCTCTCTCCCACTGAGGAAAGGCCATGTAAGCACAGAGAGAGAAGGCAATCACCTGCAAGCCAGGAAGAGAGCACCTGCAAGCTAGGAAGAGAGAACTCACCAGGAACAAAATTGGCTGGCATCTTGATCTTGGACTTCCCAGCCTCCAGAATTATAAGAAATAACTCTCTGTTTTCTGAGCTATTCAGTCTATGGTGCTTCTCTATGGCAACCTGAGATGACTAATGGAGTGCCTACAAATAGTCATAAATCAGCAACTCCAACCTAAGTAATCTCTTTTTTCTTTTGTTACTTAAGCCCTTGAATCTTTATATTATAAGCCAATTGTACTCTATCTTTTGAATTTCCATTAGTTAAAATACTATTTTTTGTGAACTTAAGAGTTATAGCATCAATACAGTTGAGTACATTCCATAGTACTATCATTATTACAGTAGTTATCTTTGAAGCAACATCATGAAAAATTATTGCATACCTAACCATGTAAGGGTAAAATGGAATTTCACTTTCCTCTGCAGTAAAACTAAAAACAAAAAAGATTTCTGTTTTGTTTTGTTTTCCAGATAAATTATAGACTAATAGTAGTGGCCTCCTCAATTTCCTGGACCATATTTGCACTTTCTACTAAGTTATATAACCCTCATAATCATATAGAAACGTGATTTTCAACCAGAGGAGATTTTTTTCCACAGGACATCTGGAAGTGTCTGGAGATGTCTTTGGTTCTCATAATGGAGGTATGTGTTCGCGAGCGGTATTACTGGTATTCAGTGGTAAGAGACCCAAAGCTGTTAAACATCCTACAGGGCCTGCCATAATCTCCTCAATAAATAATTATAATATAAATGTCAATACTGCTGAGGTTGAGAACCCAGTTTCATATCCTTTTTGCATAAGTCAAAGATGACTGTAGCTCCCCCCAATAAAAACATAAAACAAAACAAAACAACAAAAAGATGATGCTAATTATGTCACTGGTTTCCATAAAATCTTCTATTACAGCATGCATTTCTATCATTACCGTGACCCGTGCACTTACTTATATTTTGCACAGTAGTTGTATTACAACCTAATTTTCCATCTCAGAATTACCAATAGCTATATAAAAAACAAAGGTAGTTCCTTCCAGATTCACTTTTTCTTTGAAACTGAAATTCAAGTCACCTCTCAGAGGGGTGAGAGTGACAATGTGAACATACATATATGTGAACATGTATGTGAATGTGTATGGTGTTTCTTCACCAAGAAATGGAGAAAGACTTATCCCTTGGAAAATTGTATGTCTATAATCAGTCAAATGAACTACAAGTCTTTTAGTGTGATATAATATTTTTGGTACCATATCAGTTACTTTATTGCTGCTATAACCAATTACTACACATTTAGCAGCATAAAACCATGTATGTATTATTTCACAGTGTATGGAATAGTCTGGATCTCACAGACCAAAGGCAAAGTGTTGTCAGGGCAGCATTTATTTCTGAAAGTTGTGAGGAAAGCTTCTTGGAAGATATTTCAGCAACTTCAGGTCACTTGTAGAATTTCATTTCATTCTTTGAATCTCTCCAACCTCTTCTGCCTTATCTCTCCTCTGTTTTCCTCTTCTGTTACATTGTATCTGATTTTTAAGAATTTGTGATTACATGAGACCCATTTAGGTAATCCAGGATAATCTCTGTCTTTTAAAACAGACAAAAAGAAAAAGGGACTTATGGACAAAAAGAAAAAGGAACAGGGCTGTGATTGTGGGGGGAGGGTGATATAAAGGGCTCAATGGTAATGGAAAACAAATACAATAAAAACTTAAAAAAATAAAAAATATATAGGTTAGTCAATGACCTTAAATGCAGCTGCATAAATCCCTTCACACCACAATTTAAACTGGTGTTTGACTGAAAAACTAGGTGATGTAAATCTTGGGGAACATCTCTGGAATTCTGTCTACCACAGCATAATTAAAATGTAAATATTAATTATATTGTTTTTCCTAAAGAACCATATCATATATGACTCAGATTCCCTATTGAGGGTGTTGAAAGAGTACCCCATTATTCCCAAAAGATAGAAGGAACCCCAGAGTCATAATCTTCCTTTTTATGTTTGACAGAATGTTTTCTCCTTGATCTTATGAGTTTAGAGAAAGGACGAGCTTTTGTATGGCTTATGACAATTTAAGTGAGACAAAAAGTAAGAAATACAATGCAACTTATCAAAGATTTTTTTTAAACAATCAAGTAGAGGTAGATAGAATTATATCAATAATACATTTATTTGATTTGATGAAATAAAGAATTTAAAAAGTATCTAAGTTTTTGAATCTCAAAAATGATCCATTCCTAGATCATTGCCCCCCCCCCCACACCAATTAATATGTTGAAATCCTTGGAAGGTAATTAGATCACAAGGGTGGAGCCCTCATGAATGAGATTAGCGCCCTTATAAAAGAGACAGAAGAGATCTCCCTTGCTCTCCCACTTCCATGTGCGGATACAAGGAGAAGGACATCTTCAGACCAGGAAACGAGCTCTCAAACAGATACCTGCTCTACCAGTGGACTTCTAAGACTCCAGAGCTGTGAGAAATGTTTATTGCTTAAGCCATGCAGTCTATGGTAATTTTAAAAATAGCAGACTGAACTGACCAAGGCTTTTACACAGAATTATTTTAATATCATTTGGCATAAAGGTTACTCATAATGTATGTTTGTAAATTATATGCTTTTATGAAAGTTCCCAACATGCCTGGGGAAAATCAGTGAAATGATATTTTATAATAGGTATATAATAGTTGTTAATATTTTCCAAGTATTTAATTTTAGTTTTGACTAGAATTAATAGCTCAAAATTTCTCTACACTAAATATAAAATTTAACAACATCAAGACTACAAAGATTCTTTACTCACTTGTGTCCTTTAACTGGTGGCTTCTTATGTTAGCTACTGAATTAACTACCGATAGAACATGTTGAATAAGTGATTTCTGACATTGTATTTAATATATAGTGTATCAATTAATGTGTATATACATATGGTTATAATTATTTCTTTTAAATAAATATCATTTATGATTAACCCATTTTTATTTTCCCCATTCAATTTTGTCTTATTTTTAATTATTCAAAAAATAACTAATCACAAGTATTTTATATTCCAGTGGAACTGGTTTGAATAACCATCATTCATCATTTATCCTTAGGTTAAACCCACTAAAACTGTAAATATGAAAATCACACTGGAGTTGTTTCGATTGATGCAGCTTAAATAGAAACATGTCAAACTTTTAAAAGTTAGAAGTCCAAAAATAGGGGGAGACTTATCTCAATCTGCCTGAAACACTAAGTGTTAAGAATTCTAGGTGAGATACTAATCTTTTATTAGAATATATGAGAAGAGAGGGCAGCAGCACTGATTTTGATTGCTTTTCTCCAGCTGACTGAAGAAATAGATTGAGGAAGTATTACAAAGCTCTATAGGCAACTATGTGAGCTGGGAGTATATTGCTATGAGAACCATTCCCCCCCAAAATAAGCAGATAATTAGCAAATCAGCAGACAATGTCTGGAGAACACAAAGGAAAACATATAGTTCTCACAAGAAAATAAAAATAATTTATAATTTCAATATATCTCTGGTGAGATAGCTTAATACTTATATAAGAAGAAATTGTGAGATTAAATAATATGTAGGAAAAGAAACTTATCCATGGTTCTGTACATTGTCATGTTTCTTTGGAAATAATTTTAAGGTTTTAATGAAAAATAATTTTGATAAAATTCATGTTTAGTCAGTAAAAGATTCTGTCAGCAAGAACTTGTTTGGGTCAGAAAGAACATACCTTATAGTACAAATTACTTTAAAATATAAGAATAACAAGGGAATGAAAAATAAAGTATATAGTTCTGTTGTTATAGTGACTACAAAAGAGGGAAATAATTTATATGGAGATTTGGAGTATATGGCTCAAGAATTTGAGCTATGAATGAAAAGAAGCTTGTTTAACCTACTAGCTAAAGAACTTTGTCATTTCATGCCACTTCTCTTGCTGGTATGCTCATGACTAGCATAAATTACCAACTATTCATAAATCTATACTACGTTTTCAGTCTTGCCAATTGACAACACTGCATGGAAAGAAACTCTAAAAGGAAAGGATTAGAAAACTGAAAACTTTAGGAAAATACCTAGTTAATAATCAATATTAAAATGTTTTGGTTACAATGTAGCATAATAAAATACTACTCTGAGTGTTGGTAAGTTAAATGTTGCAATCTCTAGCATTTTCCAGATAAAAAGGATTTTGAAAATTAAGTTGAAATTAACTCCTATAAAGGGGTCACATGTCCTGGTTATGCCAGTAAATATACATTTGACATATGAGACATCATTTAAACTTATTAAATATTCTATTTTATGATTTTGTCATTATTTCTCTCCCTTTCCATCTCAGATTACATTGCTCATCAATTATTGTTGCTTTGTCAACAGCAACAATTTTCAGGTTTTCACGTATGTATATGTGCATATGTATACTAATATGTATAGCATCAATATCTATATCTAATTTATGTATAAGATATACCATATACCTACTGGGATGACTATAATCAAAAAGACAAAGAATAACATTTGTTATTAAAGTTGTGGAGAAATTGGAACTTTCACACATTTATGCTAGGGATGCAAATGGGGCAGCTCCTTTTAGAAAAGTTTTGGCAGACTTCAAAAATTAAATTTAGAGTTACTACTTGACCAGCAATTCCACTCCCAGGTATGTACCCAGAAGAATTGAAAACATATGTTCACATGTAAATAAAAATTTTGTACAGAAACATTCAAAGCCACATTATTCATAATAGTCAGAGGTGGAAAGAACAATGTCCATTAATGGTGAATGAATAAAGCAACTGTGGTCTTCCCACACAGTGAAGTAATACTGAACAACAACAGCAACAGCAAAATGAAATACTGAGACATACTACATCATGGATAACCTTTGAAAATATCATGCTAAATAAAAAAGCCGAACATAGAAGGTCACTTACTGTATGATTCTATTTATATGAAATAGACAAGTCCAGAGTAGACAAATACAAAAAGAGAGAGAGTAATTTAGTCATACAAGGGGCTGGAAGGCAGGGTGAAATTCATAACTGCTAATGGTTAACTGTTTTGGGGGATGTTGATAAAATATTGCAAATCAGAGGTGATGGTTGTATAACTTCATGAACAAACTAAATGCTACTGAACTGTACACTTTCAAAGTTAATTCTTGTTATGTTAATTTTATGTCAATAAGAATAATTAAGTAAATATGTGGATTTTAATGTTAAATGTAAACGACAATTCAGGTTGTACGTATTTTTAAAATATTTATGAAGTTCGTTTAAAAAACGTAAACATAAAATATCTTTGACTATATAAGAGTTAACATTTCTATTAATAAAAAGAAACCAAGTTTAAATTAAAAGTAATCCCCAAAATGAAAGAATATATTCACAATCACTGAAGGATTCATATTTAGAATAAAGTTTCCACAAATCAATTATAAGCCCATAACCTTATTAAAATGGTAAATAGACTTGCACAGAAATTCTCAAAAATATACAAATGGTTAATAAATATAATTTAAAATTCTCAATCTTGACTTATGGTCAGGGAGAGGATTAGGTAAGCAATGCTCACCTCCTCACACAATTACAGCAAAAACTACAACTAAATTACAAAACAACTACCACTCAGAACTGTCAGAAAATCAAGCTGTATTAAAGTTCAACAACCAGGAATTAAAGTCACATTCATTCAGATGAGAAGGAGGGGAAGAGATGTGGAGACACAGAGGCATGGAGACATGGAACAGGCTAGTCCCAAACCCACGGGTGATGGATAAAAATTGGGAAGTATGTTTCAGGAACAAGGGATCCCAGCCCCAGGCCAGGCTACTCAGCCCAGGGTTCCAGTTCTAAGAAGATACGTCCTCATAACTTCTGGCTAAAAAAATCAGTAGGAGTTGGAGCAGTGGAAGAAACTGCAGGACTCTCAAGCATCTCTTCTTTAAGGGCCCACAATATATTTAGGACATACTCAGACTCACCTCCTCTGGGCTTCAGCACTGGGACAGCAACTTGAAGGACATCAGTGGCATACAGGGAGAAATTAATGTGTCTGGCAGCACGGTGAGAGTCAGGGTACAGCTTCCTCCCAGAAAAAACTCTAGAGGCCAAGCAGTGGCCATTGTTCCTTTTCTGAGCCTTGCCTCACACAGAGCCACAGGGAGGGAGGTAGCACCACATCTGAGACTCCATAAACCTGGTTCACATGGGTTGCCCAACCTGGCAACTACCTAAGGTTCCACCTCATCCATCTTACTGTGCGCTTTTCTACATTAGGCCACACTATTAAAATAGGGGATCAAAGTACAGTAATATATAGAAAGACACATAGGGAAGCTGACAAAATGAAGAGACAGATATGAAAGAATGGAATAAATCTCCAGAAAAATAAGTAAGCAAAAAGGAGATAGGCAGCTATCAGATGCAGAATTCAAAACACCAGTTATAAGGATGCTCAAGGAACTTATTAGGTATTTCAAAAGCATAAAAACGACCCAGGCAGAAATGAAATTTACACTAAGTAAAATAAACAAAACATTACAGAAAATCAAGAGTGGAGTCAATCAAGCTGAGAATCAAATCAATGATTTGGAACATAAGGAAGACAAAAAACATTCACTCAGAATAGCAAGAAGAAAAAATAATCCAAAAAGCAAGGATAGGCTAAGGAGTCTCTGGGACACCTAAAATGTAACAACATTCAAATCATAGGGGTGCTGGAAGAAGAGAAAGAGCAAGAAATTGAAACTTATTTGAAAAAATGTTGAAAGAAAACTTCCCTAATTTGGTGAAAGAAATAGGCATACAAGTCCACGAAGCACAGAGTGTCCCACACAAAATGGAAGCAAAGAGGACCACAAGACACATTATAATTAAAATGCCACAGGTTAAAGATAAAGAGATAATCTTAAAAGGAGCAAGAGAAACTAAGCAAACAACCAGAATAGGAATAGTTTCACAGAAATAGAGATCACATGGAGGGTTATCAGTAGAGAGGGGGAGGGGGAGAATGGGAGAAAAGGGAATACGTAGCATAAATGGGAGGTACAAAACAGACAGAGGGAGGTTAAGAATAGTATAGGGAATGTAGAAGCCAAAGAACTTACATGTACGACCCATGGGCATGAACTAAGGTGGGAGGAATGCTGGCAGGAGGGGGGCTACAGGGCAGAGGGGAATAAAGGGGAGAAAGAATGAGACAACTGTAATAGCATAATCAATAAAATATATTTAAAAAAGAAAAGCAGATATTACTTACAAAGGAGTTCCCATAGACCATCAGCTGATTTCTCAAAAGAAACTTTGCAGGCTAGAAGGAATTGGAAAGAGGGATTCAAAGTGATGAAAAGCAAGGACCTACGACCTAGATTACTCTATCCAGCAAAGCTATCATTTAGAATGGAAGGGCAGATAAAGTGCTTTCTAGATAAGATCAAGTTAAAAGAGTTCATCATCACCAAGCACTTATTATATGAAATGTTAAAGGGACTTATTTAAGAAAAAGAAGGTCAAATCATGAACATTAAAATGGCAATAAATGCATAAATAACAACAATTGATTTTAAAAAACAAAGAAAACAAGCAGAACAGAAACAAAATTATAGGTATGGAGATCACGTGGAAGGTCATAAATTGGTAGGGGTAGGGGGAAAGTGGGGCAAAGGATGCAGGAATTAAAAAGTACAAAACATAGGTACAGAATATGCAGGAGGATGTTAAGAACAGTATAGGAATTGGAGTAGCCAAAGAACTTGTATTCATTCCCCATAGATATGAACTAAGGGAGGGGGGGATTGCTGGAGGGAAGGAGGGTACTGGGTGGAGGGGGACAAAGGGGAGAAATTAGGACAACTATAATAAAATAATCAATAAAATATTTTAAAAAAATCAAATGCTCAATCTCATAAGAAATCCTTATTTCTCAGTAGAAAAATAAAATGAAAACAAAAATTATGTACCCTTGTATACCAGTCAGAATAAACAGGTTTAAGAGTAATGGCAATATTCAATTGTAGGAAATGTGTAGAGCATTGGCAAATAGTCTACACTGCTGATACATATCCAAATGGGTACATCTGGTTTGGAAAACACTTGGACATTATCTACTAAGGAGGGACCTATGCATAAAACTCAGCCTTTTACCTCTAAATATCAATTAACATAATGCAAGACTGTATGTACCACAAACATACAAGGAAGTTCATAGCATTATTTTTCAACCCAAAGTTCATCAATTATAGAAAGAATATATTGTTTTATACTTTATTATTAATAAAATCAATTAATAGCATATAAAATAAAATTTAATTCCCCCTATATAATGTAACCAGATGCCAAAGTATCAATTCGATTAAAAATGCATACAAATCTAACACCTAAAGTGTTAGAAGTCATGGTCTTGATTGATTTTACAAAGAGAGGAGAATGGATTAATTGGAAGAGGGCACGGATAGGAATTTCTTACATCTAGTAATGTTCTGTATCTTGAGTTGGGTAGTAGTTACACAGACAATGAACTAACTGATTATGATTTCTGCATTTTTTGGTGTTGTATGTAATGTATTTTTTAAAATGCAATCACTAAATAATATACACATATCCTATAGATGCAAATACTTATAAACACAATCATATTCTTAAATTATTTATATATTTCCTGTAATATATCATATATTCAAAGTGTGTTAATACTTTACATATGCATGATATAGCAAATAAGGATGTATAATATTTATAAATACAAAGGGGATATCTAAATGCATGAAACAATTGTTAGAATTCCTTGCCTCTGAGTATGGGCTTAGAATGGGTGATTCTCACCATTTACTTCTGAAATATTTAAATTTTATTTTACTGATTTTACTCATGTATTTACTCATCTCATTTTTAAGTGTGAAATTTTAGGCAAAATTAAACACATTTAATTTCTTATTAATGCTTTCAGAAAAAGGTTTAAATCATGTCAGTATAACTTGAGAGGGACCATCATTGAGGAAATGTTCTGTGGTAAAAAAGAAAAGATCAATCGTTTCTTTCATATAAATTTCAAACAGAGAATTATATTCAGCAAGCTATAAAGTATAATTTTGGGAATAAGTTCTATTCTTACCTTTATACCTTCTTAACTGAGGAAACATTAATATCTCGGCAAGTTTTTACAATATTCAGGGCAGTAGAATTACATGGAAGTATTCTCTCATAAATCTGTTTTAAAATTTTCATGATTCTACATCAAATCTATGTGGCATATAGTTTCTACATTTAATTCTTCTTGATATCTGTGACCTTTTACATTTATATTTAAAAGCAAAATTTAGCTACATTTGAAATTTCAAAGCAACATTTTTCAGTAAGATTCTTGTTAGTTTTTTTTCCTACTTAAATAGGTAATGCCTATGCTTACCATGCTCCTTGGCACAATTCTGCAATTATCAAAATGTTCCTCCAAAAAACAATTTTTGTTTCTCAATACATTTAGGTATGCCACAATCAGTTTTATTTAAAGCCACGAGAATAACAGTGATTTTGGAGTGTCATGAGTTAAATTTAGAAGCAAGATTAAAGAGGGATAAAATTATTTCTTTTGACTGAGTGCAACATTATTTCTAGGATTTCCCTGAAACATCTTTGGGATAATTGAAAAAAATCCATCAAGGCCATTAAGATTACCGCTACTTAAGAGAAAAAAGAAAAAAAAAACAAAACTGCCCTGGCTGGTGTGGCTCAGTGGATTGAGCGCTGGTCTGTGAACAAAAGGTCACCAGTTTGATTCCCAGTCAGGGCACATGTCTGGGTTGCAGCCCAGGTCCCCAGTAGGGGTCATGAGAGACACACATTGAAGTTTCTCTCCCTCTCTTTCTCCTTCCCTTCTCTCTCTAAAATTAAATAAATACAATCTTTTTAAAAAAAGAACAAAGTGAGAATGGGCAATATTCAATGAAAATCTATTAGCCAAGCAGCTTTGGCAAGAAAAAATGGTAAATGGCTATGGTTAGATATCAGAAATAGTGAGTTTTCATTTTAATAAATTACAATTTTGGTGTTTTTGTATACTACCTGACTCCCCAAAAAGTTTACTTAGGGCCCTCTTATGATAAGAACTGCCATATTTATACAGAAAATTAAACATAATTTTAATGCTTGTAATAACAATAAGTCATATCTATTACATAGCTTTTTCTAGAAAACTGTATGCTCCTCACAGACATAATATCCACACTTAAGTATCTTTAGAGAGCCAACGAAAGTGTTACTTCCTCCCCAAAACCACCGCAATTCAGACTGCTTTGAGTGTCCTTCATCTCTGAGTCTATAAACTTCAGGAAATATCTTTATGATAATAGTTTTATAGCCCATTAAAATGACCTATTTATAGTTTCTGTTGGTTCAAAATAGCCTCTAAGCTCCTTGATGGGGGAAGAGGCAAAATAGCTTTGAGCATTCCATTTCTAGTAACAGAAAATCTTTTGTGTATTATATATTTAAAAGAACATTTTGAACTCAAATAGTTTATTTATACATTAGAAAATGATTTATAGTGTGTGTAATACAGGACAGAGTTTAAAATCTGAATAGCGTGTATGTGTGCACAGATACTACTATATAGCATAAATATGTATATATGTGATATATGCTTTATATCACTTTTCATAAGAGAAGTGCAAGAATGTATTGTAGATGCTGGATGAGCCCACCTAACTACATGTATATTGTGTATACAATTGGATTGGATATCTTTAAGCTTGTCCTTGACCAATAACCAAGTTGAAGGAAGAAGTAATATTTAACTGAAGGCCTGGTCTCAGTTAAATTTAAGGGCCATTATTTTATAGATTCTTTTAAACATTGAACAAAAGTTCTTATAGTAAGCAATTAATAATACATCTCTAAGGTGTTGATAATTTACACACAACAAAATTTCTGCCTGATACATATTCAATCATGTATTTTAAAGTCTTACACTATTTTTTTTTAACTACTTTACTGGTGTTCAATTATACTTGTCTGTATCCTCTCCCCTTCCCTCCCCCCACCCCCTCCAATCCCATCTTCCTCCCCTGCCCCCACCCTCCCTCTTGGTTCTGTCCATGTGTCCTCCATAGTGGTTCCTGAAAACCCTTCTCCCCATAGTTCCCTCCCCCGTCCCCTCTGGCTATTATTAGATTGTTCTTAATTTCAGTGTCTTTGGTTATGTTTTTCTTGCTTTTTTTCTTTTATCGATTATGTTCCAGTTAAAGGTGAGATCATATGATATTTGTCCCTCACCACCTGGCTTATTTCGCTTAGCATAATGCTCTCCAGTTCCATCCATGCTGTTGCAAAGGGTATAAGCTCCTTCTTTCTCTCTGCTGCGTAGAATTCCATTGTGTAAATGTACCATCGTTTCTTGATCCACTCATTTGTTGATGGGCACTCAGGTTGTTTCTAGCACCTGTCTATTGTAAATTGTGCTGCTATGAACATTGGAATGCATAGGTTCTTTTGGATTGGTGTTTCAGGGCTCTTAGGGTATAATCCCAGCAGTGGAATTGCTGGGAAAAAGGCAGTTCCATTTTTAGTTTTCTGAGGAAATTCCATACTGTTTTTCACAGTGGCTGCACCAGTCTGCATTCCCACCAACAGTGCACTAGGGTTCCCTTTTCTCCACATCCCCTCCAACAGTTATCTGTTGCTTTGCTGATGATGGCCATTCTGACTGGTGTGAGGTGGTATCTCACTGTGGAATTAATTTGCATCTCTGATAGCTAATGATGCTGGGCATCTTTACAGTATTACACTATTTTTTTAAAAATTGGAATATTTAAAATGTTATAACAATTTCAAAGTCAGTAGGACAACCTTTGCCAGACTTTCTCTACTGCAATGCATCATCAGTCTGGAAAATTGAAAAAAAGTCAAGGTTTGCTAAATTGCTGCTGTAGACTACAATTCTTAATTAAGTCATGCTTCTGAGTTACAAACTTTAATGTACTTTTCCATAGCATTCTATGTCTTACAATAGATGCTCCCCCTCCGAATATATTTATCTGATAACAATTGGGGGTATTTGTCACTAATGATGGTTTCATGTTCAGGAAAAAAAAATCTAAGTATATCCTCCACTTATTTCACAGAAACTACATCAGGCAGTGGGTTAATACTCATACTAAGCTTATAGTTCTGCCAAGTATATTCTTCTTGAGTTTCCACATGTAATTGTGCTCTGCTTCAGTAGAATTCTGTTCTAAAGACTTTGCTCTGGACTTAAAAGATCAACCTCTTCACTAGGAAAGGAGTTTTATTGACAAAGCAAGAGGATTGCAAAACGTCTGGTTTTACAACACAACAAATGTGTCCTGAGCGCTCTGGTAGGCAAACAAGAATGCAGCAGTGACACATTTAAATACAAAATGCTGCAGACAGAGCACCACTACCATTTCTTCTCTGAAAAAAAAAAAAAAAAAGAATTGTCAATTCTACCACTAGCATTTCTAAGGGACTGAAATTGGGTGACTCAGGTTTAAACTGTTGTTTCACTGTGAATTATGATCCTCTTGCCCTTTAGTGGCTCTAGACATTGAAAATGAATGCCTCTATTATTATACATTATCTGAGATTCTTATGGAGACTGAACTGGAGAAGAAAAATCCTTAGTCTTCAGTCACAGCAAAGCCCTCATTGACATAAGAGAAATTTATCAGTGTAAAGAGATTGGTTTATTACTGCTTTAAAGCCCTCATTCCTCACAAAAGGATTTGTTAAATACTTTCAAGGGGACTGCCTGTGTATTGCCAAGGGGTTTCCTAGAGGCACTGAACCTTTTGGTGATTGAAATGCACAGTCCTGCTGCAATGAATTACCATAATTTGAAGCAGGACTAGATGTTTTTATAGGAGCTGATTATGTGCAGTTCCAATAGTATCATTACTTTAACCTGTCTTTTCCTTGAGGACATGAGAACACTTGGAAACAGGCATTAAATATGCTCTGCAGGTGAGTAGTCTCTGGTGAAAGGTGCATTAGCTATAATTTATAAAGTGTAGTTGGTGGCATTTAACATTTTAATTATATGTAATATTAAGAGGTGTCAAGAGGTAATATATTGTGTATGCTGCCTACCTTAGAAAAAGTTTCAACTCATGATCTACTGGAGAAGCAGAAGATTTTTGTTCATGATATTTTAACCAATTAAATGTTGGGTCAATTGAAGCCAGAATTGATGTACTTGTATATTTGTTTATCTAAAAAATATCATCGGTAGATCTAGTATAACAAAAAGCTAAACATCACCTGCAAACACATATAGAACAAGTCCAATTAAAAAAAATCCAGCTATTTAAATAAGTTTTGTCTATTGCAGTTTAGTCATTAATGTACTCATGGAATTGTTTAATTTCAAAGATTCATATAATATCTAACTCCATTACAATTTACAATATATTTTTAAATTGACATTACAAGCATGTGCTTATTTATTACTTACAAGTAGGTTATAATAACTAAACCCAACACTGATATTGCTTAATGATTTTTCCTCTCCACAAGCTGCCTAATTTTGTAAAATATAGTCTCACAAATATCTCTCCAGCCCAACAACTAGCAACTTTAGTTCTTCAATAATCTCACTTTATCTTAGATGGTAATAATTAACTAAAATAAATGATGTCACTGATTTCATTTATATTCACTTGAATGAGTATCTAATATTTTATAGTATAAACATATCTATGATTATAATCCTGCATTAACAACAAAAACTAACTTTATGCCATTTTTGAGTACTCATACCAAATTACTCTTTTCTAGACTTTCAATATTTTAAACAATGGAAGCTCATTGATATTTTACTTATGTAGAGAAACTAATTTTGGAGACTAAAAACATTATAATGCCTAACTTTGTAATTTGTAGCATAACCATATTCATTAGTAAAACTGTTTCAGTATATGTGGCTTAAGTGATATAGAAGTTTATTTCTCTTCCATACAATTGTCTGGGTAGACAAGCCATCAAGGACAGCTCTAGGCATCTTCATCCAGGGAATCAACTTGGCCGTAACTTCTATTCTCCTCAAAAAATAGTTTCCCACTCTGCATCTAAACTAGCAGTTACTGGAGTCTCCATATAACAATCAGTAGAAAAGAATGAAGGGTGAAATAATGACAAGCAGGTTAAGTTTATGGGATCATATGAAAGTTGCACACATCATATCTGTTTGCATTCCCATAGCAAGGGTTTTATCAAATGGCCATACCTAACTTTATAGTAAGTCTTTTAGCTTCAGCCATAGGACCCACTAAAACTTGGGTGTGCGGGGTTCCATTACTAAAAAAAAGATAACAAGTGATGAGAAATTAGAATCTCTGCCAAGTAATAATTTTCTGTTGTAATGTCTGGATACATCTTTCCTGTATAACAAAAATACTTAAAAATCATAGGTTGGCAGTAGCAATCATACCAGAAATTTTATCAAATCTCAATTGAATATATTTTACTCTTTAAAAGAGTCTAGGTAAGATATAAGTGTCGACAAACTTAAAACTTATTTAGAAATATAGTTTAATATACTAAAAATGAAATAAAATATTTCATTAATTTTAAAGGCCAATCCTTTTTATTATTTAGTTTAAAAAATAATAATGCTGTTTGAGTAAGTTTATAAATGAAAAATTTTCCATTTGAGCAAGTTTATAAATGAAAAATAAAACCAAACAAATATCATGCAAGTCTGAGTTGCAGTTTTTGCCAAAATGTTCTAAGAAACATTTTCATGTTAGAGAACATTAAACAAGAAAATGTCTATACTTTAAAATCACTATAATTCCAAATTTTTTATCATCGATGAATGAAGACTTATGGCTCAGGAGAAATGGGAGAAAGTGAAAATGAGATGATGTTTCCTGTATTAGAAAGGTATTGACCTTTAGATTCTCCAGTGCGTTAGCACTGATTGCATCAGACAAGGAGAGTAAACTCTACTACAAATTGTGACTGATGTGAGAAAGATAGGAAAAACATAAGAAGTTAGAAGCTAATGGAAAATAAGTTTTAGGTATTTTTTAAAGCAATGGAAAGGAGCTTTATTTTCAAAGTGGAGGAAAAACAGAATGACATAAAATATATTAAAACAGGAAAACATGCATGATCTATGTACCAGTAATCATATATCTTATTTCAGTCCAAGAAAAGGGTTTACTTTTATCTTCCAAGGTTTAAAAGAAAGTAAAATTCTTCATTAAATTTAAGGGTAAATATCAAGCAGATTGTCTTTTCATATCAGTTTAGTTACATCCCCTTTTAACTGGACTCTTTGTAGACTATTTTAGCTCTAACAACATGAGTTTGGAATCCAGGATTCTAAAAATTTTAGTATCTAAAAAATAGACACTCTATATTTTTTACCCTTAAATGATATATTCATATATTTTCTGTCTTTCTATCTGGGGTGTTTATTGAAGAAGCTGCATCATGGTGTGGATGAGTGTTGCAATGGAGATAAGAAAACCCTAGGGATTAAAAGAGAATATCTTTTAGGATTGTCAATTATTTTAAGTTTTGTACAAGGCAAGATCATTATTGATATATAAAAACATACAAATATGGAAAATATGTAAATTTTACCTAGTAAACATAAGAAAAGGTAATAAATATGTTACTGTGCTCATTTTGTCAGTATTGCACATTTTGTGATACTATTAGTTCTTACTTGCTTCTCTTCTCATTTGAACTGGAAAAGCTTTGGTGAATAATGTAGGTTTTACTGTACATTTCATGTAGAGATAGGATCTTGCACATTAAAAAATTTAAATATTACTTTTTAATTTAATTTAATTTTACATTTTAATGTAGTTGGTATATAATCTGATATTGGTTATATTAATTTTAGTTGTATAAGATAGCAATTCAACCTTACATGTGATCATCCCACTAAATCTAGTAATATCTTCTCATAGCCATCCATTTGGTTTCTGTAACTAGGAGACGCATTTTGTTTTCTTTCTTTTGTTTGGTCATTTGTTTAGATTCCACATGTATGTGAAATATACAGTGTTTGTCTTTCTTTGCCTGACTTATTTCACTTTGCACCATACACTCCAGATCTATCCATTTACTCACGAATGACAAAATTTCATTCTTTTTTATGTCTGTGTAACATTCTATTATATATATATAATATAATATAATATATATATGTATATACACACACACACACACACACACACTAAACACAACATCATTTTTGATCCATTCATCTGTCAATGAACATCTAGGTTGCTTCTACCTCTTGGCTAATGTAAATAATGCTGCAATAAACATTCAGGTACATGCATCTTTGGATAAATAAAAATAAACTCAAAATGAGTTAAAATCTGAAATGTGAGTCCTGAAACCATAAAACTAGAAGAAAACTTAGGTAGTAAACTACTAGACATCAGTCTGAATAACACATATTTGGATACATCTTCTTGAGGAAGGGAAACAAAAGCAAAAATAAACAAATGGGATTTCAGTAAATTAAAAAGTCTCTGTACAATGAAAGAAACCACCACCACCAACAAAAATAGCAAGCTACTGAAAAGGAGAATTCATTCACAAATTTTATATCTGATAATGGATTGATATCCAAAATAAACAGGGGTGGGCAAAAGTAGGCTTACAGTATAAATACACTAAACAGAGCTTATTCTTCTATCATTATTTATTAATTATTGTATTATGTATTTGTATTACAACTGTAAACCTACTTTTTCTCACCCCTGTATAAGAAACTCATACTACTCAATAATAACCCAATCAAAAATGGACAGGGGGTGTGAAAAGATATATCTCCAAAGAAGACATGCAGATGGCCAACAGACATGAAAATCTATTCAACATCATTAATAATCAGTGATATACAAATCAAAGCCACAAGGAGAGACCACCTCACACCAGTTGGGCTATTATCAAAAAATCAACAAATAACATGTATTGGTGAGAATGTGGGGGAAGTTGTAGTCCCTATAGAGAACAGTATGAAATTTCTTTAAAAACTAAAAATAGATCTACCGTACCACCCAGTGATTCCCTTTTTGCCTTGTATTACCATCCACTTCAATAAACCTCCTAAGAACACAGTACCTAGGCTTCCTCCCAGTCCTGCACCCCCACAGCCAGTATGCATCAGAACTTAGCTTCATTCCCACAACATGAATGCACATTCTATGACAGGTTTGTTCAGCCAAAATTATTTTGTTTAATATTCCATAAGCATTCTCCTATAGTAAAAGTGGAAGATGCTGTTGCTTAGTTCATTGTACAATACTACAGAAAAATATTAAGTTATATACCTTTACTGGATTCTACATGTTCATATCCTCCCTCTGAATTTCAGGAATGTTGCTAGGTGAACAATTTCTGAAGCTATACTGCTTGGTTTCAAATCCTATGTCTGACACTAATTATTATACAAACTAATATAAATGTTCTTTGTGATCACTGCTACTTAAGTTGAAAGTTTTAATAGAAGCAGAGGACTGTGGAAACAGTCAAATAGAGTAAAATTTTAATTCTGGCTCTAATTCTCTTTAGTTGTATGACACAGGAAAAGATACTTGCTATCACTGATAGTTTCTTTGTTTATAATTTTGGGAAATATAAAAACCTAGCAAACTTGTACAGATTGGTAATTACACACACACACATACAGGCATCAAG
Organism: Micronycteris hirsuta; assembly: GCA_004026765.1. Classification (NCBI taxonomy): domain Eukaryota; kingdom Metazoa; phylum Chordata; class Mammalia; order Chiroptera; family Phyllostomidae; genus Micronycteris; species Micronycteris hirsuta. The sequence goes on from PVJI01011789.1 coordinate 40,167, forward strand.
AAATAAATGGCAGCTACTTCTGTTCAGTAAGTACTGAAAATAAGAAAGGAAGGAGCAGCAAAAGGCTTTTAAATAATATTTAGTTTTTAAAAAATGCAATATTCATTTAACAAATATTTTTGTTTGCCTATTACAGCCCAGGCCCAGAGCTAAGCATTAGAAATTAACACCAACAGGTGTTGCCTTTTACTCTTATTCAGCTCGTTCTGTGTGTTGCTGGGAGGAGTTAAACAAAGAAATGTGAAAGGTGGTTTTTCATTGGTTATAGAAGCAGTCTGGAAAAGAGGTAGGAAGGATAGTGCAGTCCTATTACTAGGGATTCTAGATAAATTAATCAGACAAATCATTAGAAATACTGAATAGCTTAATGAAAATAATAAATGGTGTTTATGTGGTCAATCATATTATATTACTAAGTTTATTGACATGTACATTGGAAAATAAGTCAGGAGAATATTTCAACATGAAGAAAGTGAGTATAGCTAACTATAAAAGCATTTCAACAAAAGTAACAAGCTTATTCCTATTGGGGGATTAGGATCAAGACTAAAGAAGGGAAAATCAGCTGTCAACAAAGAACAGATAGTCCTGAGGACATGGTACCCTCACAAAACTGACTGTGATTCCTCTTAACCTCAATGCTTTACTTCTGAATCAGTATTTTTCCTAACTCAGAAAAAGCATTAAAACAAGCCATACAATACTGAAATACTTCAGACATGTATGTTAGACCTTTCACAATTTTACCATTTCCTAAATGTTATATTCAAAATTGATGTAAAAGTTTCAGAAAACACTTTAGGAACACGCTTGACTGTGAAAAGAATGCTTTGCAAGTTGAATCTGTATATGTGTGTGTATGCGTGTTTAGAGCAATGAAGCAAGCATGTCTTTTACTACTCAGGTGAACATGCCATTAGCCATGTGCTTCAGATTTTAACAAACACCTTCCTAATTAATTGACTTCCACATAAATACAGCCTTACTAAATATTTAGTTCACATTTGAAATTGTTTTTAATTTGTAATTTTAATATCTGAAAATATTTTCAAGCCTTTTATTTTAACTAATTTAGAACCATACCATATTTAGAACCACACAATAGGAATCCTTATTGATCTTAGTATTCTTAAATTATATTAGGTCTGTCCAGAAAAAGGCCAGCCAATGCAATATAATGAGAATGGATTGTGCAACATGTGCAACACCGATGTAACCTGGCAGTCAAAGAGAGTGGACTGGAATGCACATGAGTGAACAATGATGACTTCACTGTACATCAGTGGGGACAGTAGATGTCATTGAGTGAGCATGTGTACTGTGTGGCTGTCACATTCAAAATGACTGACTGAATAGAGCAACGAATCTGCATCCAGTTTTGCAACACGCATGAACATTCCTCCATGGAAACTGTTCAGATGAGTCAGGAGGCCACAGCTATGGGCAATTGGTAACTGGTAGCTTCATCATGACATCACTCCTGCTCATGCATCACATCTCATGAAGAGTATTTTGGTGAAACACCAAATAACCCAGGTGACTCAGTCCCCCTACAGCCCATATTTGGTGCCCTGTGACTTCTGGCTTTTGCCCAAACTAAAATCACCTTTGAAAGGAAAGAAATTTCAGATCATCAATGAGATTCAGGAATATACAACAGGGCAGCTGATGACAATTGGGAGAACTACTTAGGTCCCAAGGGACTGAGGCATCGTTTTCCTATGTACAATGTTTCATGTATCTTGCATTTTCTTCAACAAATGTCTGTATTTTTCATAATATGTGGCTGGACACCTTATGGACAGACCTCATATATATATGAACTGACTTCAAAGAAAAATTACATCTATCATTTTTTGAGTCACACATGGTGAATAGCAGAAAGCTAGAATACTTCTTCTTTTACTATATTCTCATTTTGAGAATTCATGAACAAAGGGGGTGGGAGGCAATAATTAAGGAAAGATGGAATCTAGGTGTTTTATTAATAAGCTGTAAGACTAAAAGAAATCTGTGTGAAACAAAAAGATAAAATTTTGAGCTAGATTATCAATATATCAAGTAAACCTTATCTCTTAAGCTAAAATGTTTGATAATAAAAAGGAATGCCCTGAAGACTGTAGGGAAAAATGCCATTTCCTCAATGGGATATATAAACAGTGGGGGAATCTTAAAGGGAGTGGACAGATAATGAAAAGGCCTTGAGAGTCTTCAGTAGCACTTCCAAGGATTTAACTTGAGGGTATAGAAAAAAATATAAGTACTAATAGAGGACTCATGGGCACAGACAGTGGTGGGGATGACCTGTGGGAGTGGGGGCGTGTGCTAGGGGTAAGCAATGTGGAAAAAGGTGGTACCACTATTAACTAAACAAGAATTTAAAAAACGAAGTATAAAACCCTGAAAAAAAAAACATAAGAGAAAATAGAAAACTGGAAGAAAGTTAAAGTAGAAATTAGAATAAGAAAACTGAACAGTTATAAAATTGACAAAATCAAGATTTTGCTCTTTAAAATTGATTAAACTGATAAGCTACTGACAACTGTAACAGACAGAAAACACATTTATGGAGTTTGAAATTAAAGTAATTATAACTGAATGGGAACAATTAAAAATATGAGGATGATATGAACAACACTACACTAGTAAATTTATAGAAATATGTAGCTGAAAAGCTTTAATCTTGGAAGAATTCTAATATTTAAACCAACAAAATTAAAATATGGTAAAACATTATTACTAAAAGAACATCATGCTCAAGATTTTTAAGAAAATAAGAGTACATAATAATCTGCAAACAGGGTCTCCAGATTTATAAATCATTATTACTTTGAGTCATTTTTTTATAAACTATCTCCTTAAAAATATTTTATAAACAATATAGCCTACTCTTTTTAAAATATATTTTTTTAAAGATTTTATTTTTTTTATTTATTTTTAGAGAGAGGGGAAGGGAGGGAGAAAGAGAGGGAGAGAAACAGCAATGTATGGTTGCCTCTCACATGGCCCTCATGGGGACCTGGCCCACAACCCAGGCATGTGCCCTGACTGGGAATTGAACCGGGACCGCTTGGTTCCCAGCCCACACTCAATCCACTGCGCTACACCAGCCAGGGCACAATATAGCCTACTTTTTAAGTCAGGAATAAAACACCAAAAATATTTTCTAGAAGATCTTGGAAATTAGCATATTGATTAATGAGAGATCACATTTACTCATATAACCAAAGCAGAATATTAATAGTTAAACATGAGATTTTGTGAGCTATGTGTTAAACATGATTTATACACATCTTAATAATTTTCATTAATATAAGCCCTGGCTAGTGTGGTGCAGTGGATTGAGTGCCAACCTGGGAAACAAAGGGTCACTGGTTTGATTCCCAGTCAGGGCACATGCCTGGGTTGTGGGTCAAGTTCCCCAGCTGGAGGCACCAGAGAGGCAACCACACATTGATGTTTCTCTCCCTCTCTCTCTCCCTTCTCTTCTCTTTAAAAATAAATACAATCTTTAAAAAATAAAATATTTATATAACATTCAATATTTGTATAAGATGTTAAATTCTATTTATATTTATTAATAATTGTTTCTACATAACCAGAAAAATATTTTATAAAATGATAAAATGAATAACCTAGATTTGAATAAAAACTCTTGGTGACAGAATCAAATAGATCTTATAAAGTGTTCCATGTTTCCCAAAATCAAGCATTTAGGATTTTTTTGTTTAAAACATAAAACTTTCATTAAATTTCAAGAGAGATAATAATTTTGGAATGCTCCTAACCTCTTGTCTGTTTGAATCATCATTCACTAGAAAAAATCATTATTAGGAAATGTGCCTGATTCATTTTCTTCACATGCTAGCTATACATGGCATGACATATCCTAGTAATTACTGTCAAGAGAATTACTATTAAAAGAATAATTTTCTTTGCACTTAATGTGTTTTCACTTAAAACAAAAAGAATAAAAGTAGCCGTTATGTGCCAATTTGGATTGATCTGCTCCTGGGAATCCTCACAGCTCCCTCTTTCATTTCTTTCCAGTCTTGCTGATCAAGTGCCACTTTAACGTAAAAGATTTTTTTTTTTTTTTTAGTATCACTTTATTGTTGTTCAATTACAGTTGGCTGTATCCTCTCCCCTCCCCTACCCCCACCCCCTCCAAACCCACCTCCCTCCCCTGCCTCCATCCTCCCCCTTGGTTCTGTCCATGTGTCCTCCATAGTGGTTCCTGAAAACCTTTCTCCCCATAACCCCCTGCCCCCTCCCCTCTGGCTATTGTCAGATTGTTCTTAATTTCAATGTCTCTGGTTATGTTTTTCTTGCTTTTTTCTTTTGTTGATTATGTTCCAGTCTTTATCACCTGCTTTAGATTGTAGTTTTGTTCACAACTGCTCACTCTCCCATGAGGATATGCACTCTTGCTGAGTTCACTTTAGGTCTAGCCATATGACTTGCTTTGTTCAATAATATGTGAAGATGAGAGAGACATGCGTTCTTTCAGGCAGCAGCTTTAAATGCCTTTACACTGCTGTTGCTCACTTCTCATTTCCCTCCACCTGGGTGCTTGTGGTGGTCTGCATAAAAAAATGCTCTGTCAATGTGGGCCCCAAATTATAGATCACAAGGAAAACCTATGATTGACAAGTAGTGTGAGCCATTATTAAAGTGTTACTGTATTAATAGTAAAACTTTGAGATTTGGAGTTTGATCGATATCACAATATCTCAGACTATTCTCAGAGATATAATACCTCATTAAGCCGCAGATACACCTCTTCCGAACTGTACCTTTACTTCATAGAATTTTTTGCCCCTAATCATATATATCTATATTTGTTTACTGTCTGTTTTTATATATAAGAATATAAATCCATGAAGGCAGAGACTTTATTTTTTCATTGCTGAATGTGCAGTGTCCAGTTTAGCCAGATGGAAGTACATGGACTGAGGAAGTGCATTTCAAGCTAAGGTAAAAATCTTCCCATAATGCCAGAACAGAGATATGGCTGCTGAATTGTATCACTTCATTTAGTTTTTCCAGATGAAGAGAAAAAATAAAACATAGTGGGTACTGTGTTATTGTAATTATCCATGAAGTCTGCAAATAATCAGGAGAGAGAAACCACACCACAATTTGAACAGGGAAAGTTTAATGTGCAGAAGTATTGACTTTAACAGAGGAGTGGAGTTATAGGGATGTGACTAGTAAGAATTAAAGAAAACTGAAGAATATATGAATAGCAAATATAAGGAACATCCAGAAATGCCAAAAAAAAAAAAAAAAAAGCACTAAGAAACCAAGGAAGAGACACAACTCCTTCTCCTTAGCTTGATGGAAAAGTGTCCTCTAAGGTGCCGAGAAAGCTGTTGACTTGGCAGTGCCTCACTGAGGAACTGTGCTAGAAAACTGCCTAAGGAACTGGGCCATGGGAAATGCTGGCTGCTCTGAACTGCAAGATTGGGCAATGAAGAACGACCTATGTTAACATATCAGAACAAAGAAACAAAATCCCTTTCTTCTTGCCATGTTGGTCCAATGTCCTCTACTGGAAAAGCTTAAAATGATGCCAATTTGCCAGAGAAAATAAGATAAACGTCCCAGATACATTTGCACAAATCAGGCAATGCAAATGAATTTCAAGTAGAGAGGAAATTAATTGATAAATGACATGCCAGGTAAGAGGTTTTGGTGATTGTTCCAAGAACATGGAAAAGGGGGTGTAATACACTTGAAAAATGTAGAGCCATTAGCAAAGTTGATTTGACAAGATTTAATAACAGATTGGACATAGAATTGAACAAAAAGGAGGAGCTGACCCCTCAGATTCCACTGTAGATGACTGATTCCCGAGACATGGAATTCAAGGAGAAATGATCTTTGGAAGACTGATGGGGAAGTTAGTAAGTAAAGCCATAGACACATTAAATTAAAGATATACATTAAATATGTAGGTGGAGATGTCCTTTGCTTAACTGAATATAAAGCTTTACAGTGCAGGATAGAGATACAAAACAGGATATAGACTTTGCACTTTTATATAAAATAATTATCAAATACTTGATATAGATATTAGCAGAAAGCTGCTAAAGTAATATAACAGGAATTGAATTAGTTCAACCAAGAGTGAAAAAAGAAGGCTGCCAAAGATAGGAATTCTAGTAAATATTAGTATTTAACAGTTCCCATTTGTTCCTTCGGCTTCTTGTCAGATTATTTGGTATCAAGTATTCACTTCCAAGGTCAGGGCTATACATGAGCATAGGGAGGGCTTATGCTCAACTGGGACTTTTCACATACTGTCTTTTGCTAAATAAGGGTAAGCAATAATGTGTGACTCTTGCACCTAAAATCCAATAGTTATCCACATTGGAGACAATCAATTTTTCAAACAATTTCTCATACAATGACTGAATGATGTGAGCTATCAGGAAACAACATCATCCTAATAAATCCAGAGTGACAGCTGGGTGGTGATTGATAGCCTTGGGCAAAATTAACTAGTTCCCCCAGGGTGAGGCTTCTGGGAGAACTATTTTCAAATGAGTGAAAAAAATCTCCTGGGGAAGTCAGAGGGCTGCAGGTCCCTGGGGAAGAAAGCCCCTCAGCCAGCCCTTGATGATTTGGGCTCTTTTCATATTAAGATCGCTGTAGTCACAGTCCTGTCTGTAATTATAAAAGCAAAAATAGTACAGTTAAAAAAAATAGGAGAGGAAAGGGATGAAAGGCAAATGAAAATTAAAATACAAAAAAATATATATTAGCCCTGGTTGGGTCAGTTGGCTGTGGCATCGTCCTGTACACTGAAAAAGTTGCAGGTCTATTCCCAATCAGGGCACATATCTAGGTTGTGGGTTCGATCCCCTATTTGGGGAACATGTGGGAGGCAAGTGATGGATGTTTCTCTCTCAGATCCATGTTCCTCACTCTCTTTCCCTCTCCCTTCCACTCTCTCTAAAATTCAAGAAACATTTCCTTGGGTGAGGATTAAAAAATATAATAGACGATATGAAAACTAATTGTTCATAGTAAAAGAAAAAATTAAGATAATTAATTTTAAACTGGTAAACATAATAGAAAATAAAATACAAAAAGTTATGTTAAAAAGTGAGATTTAAAATAAAGATTATAAAGAGATGCATATTTAAAATATGAAAGATGAAAAATCTTAACATCTTTAGGCAAAATATTAATATGAACTTGTGAAAGTAATAACCAAATAATTATAAAACTATATTTATTTAAAATTATGGAATTATCAAATTTACTTTTTAAAAAAGGGAAAATGCTAGTTAGTGAAATCAATACTAAGGATATAGCAATATATTTGACAAAGAGTTATATTTGATATGGGAGATTGATAGGGTAGAAATGAAGGAATCAAACATAAGCAGGGCAGAGATTTGAGCTCTTACTAAAATCTGTGCACCTGCTGTCTGATATACAGTTCACCATGTTGGACTAACCTGGCCTAATCAACCTAAAAATGACCTGCAGACCTTTGATCCTTCTTTTACGCTAGCCTTCAAGTCAAAGAGACATGAAGACCCCAAGTGACCTACTGAGATCCAGACAATGAAGAGTTCAGTACTCTAAGAAACGCCAACCATCAGAAAATCAGAGAAACACTGGATTTACTCAACCATACCATAAGGCATTGGTGTATAGTAAGCATAATCGTGGAATCATAGTTGTGGGAGAGAAAAGTAAAAACAAAAAATGAAAACTTGACAAATAGTCTTGATGTAGCTTATGGTGAAACAATGATATTCGCATAGTGTACATTTATTTCAGAATGGCTTGTAGAAAAATTTCTCCATGGAAATTATAAGCACAGAATGAACCATGTGTAATTTCAATTCTTAGCTCATTCTTTTGTCATGAATTTAATACATCTTAGGAGCCTTTGTAATGTAGACTGAAACAAAGGTTTTTTGATATTATGGAGCTGTGGGTTTGAATCTTAATTTCGCTCCTTATTGTTTGTGAGTTTTTTTCTGAATATCTCAGATCCCATAGGCTTTTAATGTGTAAGTGAGAATGGACTGCAACTTGTAGGCCTATTTGAAGACCAAAAATAGTTCATACAAAGCATCTGGCACAGTGTACTGCAGAGAGGGAAGAATACCTCTCGTTTTTGTTATTATAGTTACTGAATAAGTACTGCTCTGAATCAGCACTAATCTTTCATAAAGTAACATGATTACTAGCAAGGTTTTGAAAGGCCACAGGCAAACCAACTAATTTCATTAATTGGTGACTAAAATGAACAGTGCTACTTATAAAAATTTCAGTGACTTGACCTTCAGACTATATAGGCATTGTACAATAAATATCTGATATTTGAAGTTAATTTCTGTGTTGACTAATTCATTTATCTAAGTGTCTTTCATATTAATGTATTGTTATTCAGTAACTATTGTTGTCAGAATCAATTGATCAGTTGACCATTCATATAAAAATAAGGGGACAGCACTGGCTGGTATGGCTCAGTGGATTGAGTACCAGCCTGTGAACCAAAAGGTCACCAGTTCAATTCCCAGCCAGGGCACATGCCCAGTTGTGGGCCAGGTTCCCAACTGGGGGAGTGTGAGAAGCATCCCATCTATGTTTCTCTCACATATCAATGTTTCTCTCCCTCTCTTTCTCCTGACTTCCCCTCTCTCAAAATAAAAAAAAAATAAAAAAAAAAAAACGTTAAAAATAATAAGGGGACATGGAAAGTCAGAGAAGACAGGTTCACAGCACATGTGGAACTTAGTTATTTACCACAATAGGATTTGACTCTATAGTAAGAAAAGTTGTTTTAAGTATTATTGATTTTTACTTGGAAAATGTGTCCTATTGATTTTTCCGTCTAGACCCTAGCTATGGCTTTTAGTATACTATTCTTGTCACAATGACAACCAATGGAAAAACAAGAACAAAAATGAGACGGTCACAAGTTGGGAAATGGCAAAATGAGGTTTTAAGGAATACTATCTAAACGGTTTTTTTGTTTGTTTGTTTTTTATTGTTTTCCCTACTCATGTAATAGTATCTCAAAGTGCTACTTATTCTGAAATGGGAAAAGAAGTTCTAAGGTTTGCAGAGGCAAACCATGTGATGAGTTTAAAAATAAGCAACTTAATTTGCTCTTTCAAAGCATCTATGTTTTGAACAAAGGATTCCTGGGTTTCAGCCAAAAATAAAGTACATGTTATTTAGAGAGGTTGGTTGTTTGAGTCTCTGTATTTCTTTTAATCAGGTTTTACGGTTTAGAGCTGCCATTATTTGGTTCTACAGTTGGTTTTGGGGCTTTGGCATTCAGACGTTTAGGAATGTATTTATTCAGTCAGCGTAAGAAACAAACAGCATCGACAACAAAACTGTTGGGGTTATGAAGACTATCTCAGATCCCTGGCCTTTCTTTCACGGTCAGTGCTCTGTGCGCTGAAGAACCTAATTCTACACGGGGATGCAGACGTCTCTCCCCGCCTCTTTTTTCTTTTCTTCTTTCTCTCTCCTTCTCTCCTCTTTTTTTCCCTTCCTTCCTTCCTTCCTTCCTCTTTTCCAAGATCTGTTTTTTTTTTTAATTCAAATTTGAAAGCTCAAAAGAAATAATTTCAAAGTTAAATAGTTTTTCAAAAGTTTTTTTTTTAATTTTTCAGGAAACTGACCTTATTTTATCTGTACCTGATTTTGAGCTGAATAGAATAAAATTGCAAAGAAAATTCTGTTAACATGCTGACAGATGATATTCTTCATCTCAGTAGTTTATGATTTTTGTTTATGTGCCATGGAAAAATCTCTTCTTAAGGAAATGCACTTAAGTGCTCTGGGAATTTTCAGATTCATTTAGAATCTTTAAGTTAAGAGAGCTACATGGATACTTATATCTGGTTCCACAGGACAACTTGATCTCCAGACATTGATTACCACCTTGAAGGACAAAAAGTACGTAACAACTGAAACACATTATTAATCTATAGATTATTTAACTTATTGTTAATCAAAATATTAAAGTCTTTAACTATATGGTTAAGGGATCTCACAAAATATATTTCTATTTTCACAAATTTTAAGTTTCTGCTCTGCCATTCATCTAGCTAAATGTAACATTCATACCACTGATTTTTTTATAAAATCAGACACTTATTATTTATTCATATATTATTGATCATTACAAATGTTCTAACATTTTATTAGGTCCATTGTATCTTTTTTTGTGTGTGTATTGGTATTCCTCATGTTATGCTTGATGACCACTGAGACCATGGCAGTTGCTGTCAGTCACACAGAGTAAAATCATCAATAATATAGCCCCCTCACTCTATTTGATCTGTATTCCCATTCATTTTGTTTAATTAGATAAACTGCCTTTAAGAAGTTGGTAAACAGAATTGGTTTTAATGGAGATAAGTGGTAAAGGTCGGCAAGGGATCAACACTCCATACAAGTAGTAGTGAGCTAGTCTCAAGTGAAATGATAAAACTCTAATAGGCTTAAAAATCAGTTCTCAGCTACTCTATAATTTCTTTCTGACTGACTCTGGAAAAATGGTTAGACAATTTGATATTCATATAGAGAAGTGATTATGCTAGAAATTTTATACAAGCTTGATTTTTCTGTTTGGAATCATAGTGGAGAGAGGATCAGTAAGTGTCACAAAGAGTGATTTTTAAAAATGGATCATTTTTCCCAGGCAAAATTGAAGGTGATTAACTGTATTGCCTAAGGTTGAAGTTACTTGTGCTTGCATTTTATTTAAAAACAAACTATTATTGGGAGTAGTTCCAAAGAGAAAATAAAATAACAGGAAAATAATTCTTTATATCTCTAGTTATTTCCTTTAGTTTTCTGCAGTCTTCCAATTCAAGGAAACTACATTTTTAAAAGCATTTTGTACAAAGTTCAACGATGCCTTATTTTTTTACTTGACCAGTGAAATTGGAAAAAGGACAATTAAAAATGCAACTTTTAGACAAGATTGAAGCTATTGGGACCTACCAATGCCTGTTCTAAATCTGTTCTACCCAACAAATTTATAATTTAGAATCAAAGAACATATAAAGACATTCCCAGAGAAGGAAAACTGAAAGTTATTTATCATCACCAAACCAATATTGCATGAAATGTTAAGGGGTCTTCTAGAAGAAGGAGGAGGAGGAGGAGAAGGAAGAAGGAGGAGGAAGAGGAGGAGGAGGAGGAGGAGGAGGAGAAGAAGAAGAAGAAGAAGAAGAAGAAGAAGAAGAAAGGATTAAAAATGTGAATAATAAAATGACAATAAATATCCATCCACAATTAACTCTAAAAAGACAAAATGAACTAACAAGTAGAACAGAAACAGATTCAGACACAGAGAACATTTTGATTGTCGCCAGACGGGGGATTGAGGGAGTGGGTCAAAAAGGTGAAGGGATTAAGAAGAATAAATTATGCTCTGTTTAATACAAAAAATAGCTAAAAATATCAAAGAATTAAAAATGATTACATACTTAAAAAGAGAAGAATAAATTAGTAGTTACAGAGTAGTCACGGGGATGTAAAGTACAGCATAAGAAATATAGTCAATAATATTCTAGTAACTCTATGTGGTATCACATGGGCATGAGATTTCTCAGGATATTCATTCACTTACTAAATTGTGTAATGTCTAATTGATACTGATAGGCAGCCTGTCTGGACAGCTGGGAGTGTTCTGAGGGCAGGGAACAAGAGGGGCCACCGCTAAGGGAGATAGAGCTAGGCCATGGAGATGAGACCTGAGAGCTTGTTGGGCACCGAGGCATGCTCCTAGAGCCAAAGGATGGACATTCGAGTACTGAGGGTGTGCAGCTGGTCAATGCTGTCACAAACCTCCTGAGGGCCATCGCGAGAACATTGAGCTTCACAGCGCAGTGCCAGTCTGCACATCCATGAGACAGTAAGGCTGTGTTGCCCAAGTAACTGAGCACGTGCCTTGCAGATGCTCTGTGCCCCAGTGCAGAGGGCCTGCTCCTGATGCAGATGTCCAGCATTCCCACTGAAGCCACCCTCAGCACTGTCTCAGAGGCTGTGAAGGGTTTTCAGAAACCCTTTATCTGGGCCTTTGATTCAGTCACTCTCTGTTGGTGTGCCAGAGTGTGGGCAGCTCAGTGCATACAGGGACTGAAGTTAATGGAGCACCAGGGGAATCGTCCCATCCCCAGAAAGGATGGTGGCAGGAGAAGGTTCTTACGCTGAGCACATGCAAATCTAGCAAGATAACTGGATAGAGGAAAAAAGCCCTCCTACCCCATTCCAGTACCAGATTGGAGGTGGAATAAGGGGAAGCAGGCACATGTGCCATAGAGGTCAAGATGGCAGCAGGAGAAGGTGATGAACCAAAGAGGCCTGAGGAAAAAGGGATTGGTTGGGAAGTAGACCCACCTAAAGTATGCAAAAGTTTGGGAAGTTGGTCATTTTGGGAAAGCACCTGGTCAGTCTCAGACCCAAAATGGATATAATCCCAGGTGAACAACAACAAATGTTCTCTTGCTTGTCCCTTGCTGATAGCAACTTGAACTCAGATGGTGCACTGTCCAGTCCTCTCCATGGGACATATGGCCTTAGAAGCTGCATGGCCTTCAAGATGAGCTATGAGATGCAGAGTCCTCCATTCTCCTAGAATGTGCAGCATCCAAAACAACCCCTTTCTTTGTACCAGCACCTGCCTCATGAGTTTGTTTTTGTGGTAGCAGGCAAACAAATACCCCTTTTTTGTGTAATATAGTGTTGTATGTCAACTGTAATTGATAAATAAAATGATTTTAACATAAATAAATAATCAGACTCTCTCCCATTGTGCTTTTGTTATTGCTGACAATCTGACAAAAGTACTGCACATCAAAGAAGGCCTCCAGAGAAATCCTTTAGCTTACAGCCAGTCACAATTCTCCGTTTTCTGCTATTCTCCTGAAGACTGGAACTCTGACACCATTAGTCTAATTATTTTTAACAGCTCTAGGATCAGCATTGTCATTTAAATTAAAATGACACATATGGATATGATATAATAATATTTACTCAGAAAGCTTTATAAAGCTAAGAATGGACCTTTGTTGAATTCTCAAATCTGCAAATATGTAAATTCTCTTCTAAAGCAAGCTGGTAATCCATTCAGCCTTAAAATATTTTTCATGTATCATTCCACATTTACAATTACATTCTACTTTTCCGCAGTACTTTTTCCTTGAAGTTTTCTGGCATTTTATTCCTTTCTCTTTTTCAAAAGAGAAATTGCAGAAGAATGGAATTAATGTTTACTGAGAATTATTACTTCATTAATCTTTATTTTCCATGGACTCTCATCTGAAGTAATTCACAAACAATATTATTATTTTATGAAAAGCAACAAGAATCATAACAAGGGTCGCCTTTGTCTCACCATAAGTGTTTTGGTAATTAGAAACACAAAGCCAGCTTTGTGATCTAAAATTACCTCTGAAAAAGAGATTTTGAGGATTTTCTCTGAGCTAGCATGAGTTTAGCACACCAACCAGTCTTTCTGACACACTTTGAATCAGATGTCATAAACAATAAAGTAGCAACTTTTTCCCCACAACTGACATTTGATGAGTATTTATCAATGTAATAAATATTAACGAGATCATGTGATTGAAAAAAGTTCATAAGATATGTTTTTCCATCGAAATTCACTTTGACAGAACTCAACACATTTTTTTTTGCCAGACACAGCTGTCATCAGAGTCAACAGTAGGTCACTGGTGGTGGAAGGATATGCCTTGTATGTGTTTGGGATGCATTTCAGTCATGGGACATGTGGAAATTGCTCTATGTCACTGCTTGATGTCTATTTCTACTATTATATCAAGCTTCATTGTACAAAATAGATCGAGCTATTTAAGTATGATCTATAAAATACACACTGTAAATTCTGTTGCAAGATATAAACTAAAACATTAATAGGAAAGGGACTATATGAACTAAGAGCGAAATCAGGTTTAAGAGCTAAGAAGAGAATTACCTGCATCTACAGGAAAGGCTTATAATAGGAGAAGGGACACTGGAATGTACCTGCCTCAGAGCAGACATACTCTCGCTTTGGCAGAATCAACACAGCAGTCAAGGAAAAGGCGGGCCAATGTGTACGTCTTTGGGTTTTAATTTTGATCTAGTAGAACAAATTGTCAGGAATACAAAGACCTAGATTGAAAAATCCTGCAAATCACTGGGATTCATGGTGTTCTGAGTAAGCAAGCAAATCAGACCACAGCTTACCCTAAGAAAAGA
>PVJI01011790.1:0-54482 GCA_004026765.1 Micronycteris hirsuta
CTTTTTTATCTCGGCGCCCCTGTCGGAGTCTTAGGTGTTTGTTGGTGCCTGGCAACCTGGGTCGCTTTTTTGTGACGTTTCCTCTGGGGGTGGGGCCTGGGAGGGAGCAATGGCGTCTGCCGTTCACCGCCACTCCCTATCACCCTCTGCTCCCCAGTTCCCCACTGCCTTTTCTGCCAGTCTCGGCCCTGCTGGTTCCCACTGGCCCCTCCAGTTACGCCGCCGGCCTGCGAGGTTCCCCCGTTGCTCGAGGTAGTGTTTTGTTTAGGCGCTGCCGGGGTGAGTTCCTCCGGGCAAATTGCCTCTCACTCCGCTCCTCCGCTCGGTTCTGCCCTGCTTACCAGCCTGGATGTACATCCTCCCCAACTTCCTGGGTGTCGGACTTCCCTTCAGTTCGATTCTGTCCGTTCTGGTTGTTTATATTTCGCTATTGAGTTCGTTGTTTAAACTCTCTGGTTGTGAGCGGCGGTGCAGTGCGTCCACCTACGCCGCCATCTTGGCGGAAGTCTCCCAACCCTACTTTTTATTTGAACAAATATTTCTTCAGCACCTACCACCTGTCAGACACTTTTCTTTGCACCAAGGATGTAGTAGTAAGTAAAAGAGAAAAAAGTTATTAAGCTACTGGTGTCAAGTGGGATAATTATAATGCACATATACACAGATCATTATAACACAGGGTGGTAAACGCAATAGTAAACGCAATGAGAGAGATAAATAGAAGCTATTACATTAGAAGAATACTTTACTTGGCTTAGGGTGAGCCTCACCCAACATTTTATTTGAAATAGTTTGAGTGCAGTTTTGTATCTTGCAATCAAAAGAACAAAAGAACCCCGGCTTGAACATGTTATTTAAATATATTTATATTGTTCCTCCTTGTCTCTCACCCTCAAGGAGTTGTTAAGAATGCCAATAGCCTACCAAGGTTAGAATTTAGGCTCCACCAATCACTAGCATATGACATAGCACATATTACAGAACCTCTATTTACCCTAGTTTTCTCTTTTACCCCATGGGGTTGCTGTGAAGACTCAGTGGGTAATTCATATGTAAAACTTTAGAAGTATGCCTGACATTTGATAAGATCTGAACAATTGTTAGTTGCCATTATTGTTGTGGTGGCTGTTATGTTAACCTTGTGTTTGTTGTAATCTGAGGAGGTGGCAGTACTTGTTTGTCTGTGATTGGTGGCTCAGGTCTAGTCCTCAGCTTTACTAAACTAAACTCTGTTAGTGCACACAGAGACTAGCTGTGTTAGCTCTGTATACAGTCAGAAAGTCCTGCTTAAGTCCTGGCTCCACTGACTCAACCCTGTTACTAGAGAACCAAGCTGGCCACGTCTCCATTCTCAGTCTCTTAGAAACAGAGTAAAAGGCTTTTTTCTTAGTGATGACCTCAAGTCAGGCCTGCTCCCTGAGGTATTCACAGGCCACCCGGATTGAATTTGGGGGTGTCCAACTCTTCCTCAGTCTCGCTGTAACAGCAGAATTCTCAGATCTGCCTTTCCTGCTGATGGATGATCTCATTCATCAAAAGAACTTTTAAGGCTTTTCTAATTTTATTTCTCAGAGGGAAACCTTATCTTCAGCTTTAGGGGTGCACTGCAGTCATCCCCAATGTGAAAGATCATGTCAACCATTTAAACATAACTTACTCTATTTAAAATTATCATGTGCTTTTGGTCCTAATAAAATGAACCAGTATTCCTCAAGATGAGTTGAGTCTAAGTTGTCTTTCTCCCATCTTCTTGGAGCCCTTGCTATTTAGGTAAGTTTGACCTGTCTATGTCAAACAGAGACAGAGCTTGGCACGTAAGTATGCTTTCACAGTTACAACTCGACAGAACAGATGTTTGTGTGTTTCATGGGCATCATAAATGTTAAGAATGATGCTATATGGTTTGGAAAGCACTTCCCATTAATTGTTAATGCTCACTATGTGGATAAGAGAGGGTGATTCCTTGGGGGAAATCAAGATACATTTTTATATTACTGTATTTCAATTTCAGGGCTGAGGCTGGGGAGAATTAGTCTGATTTCTTGACTATCATATGAAAACTCTAATTAATATAATGCTTGAGTGTCCCTTGTTCCTTACAGCTCCATAGTGAGATATGTAATATGCAACTATAACAGGAGATATGGTGAAAGAAAAAGGCAGAGGTACATTCAAGGGCCAGTGTCACCCCTGCTTGGCTCAGTGATCATGGACTTACTTAGCCTTTATGAATTTAGTTATTTAACCTATAAAATAGAAGCTAATAACATGTATAACAGAGAGCTGTTATAATTTAATGAGAAACAGGTGTAGCCCTGGCAGGGGTGGCTCAGTGGATTGAGTGCCAGCCTGCAAATCAAAGGATCACCAGGTCGATTCCCAGTCAGGGCACATGTCTGGGTTTCAGGCCTCATTCCCCATTAGGGGGCACGCGAGAGGCAACCACGCATTGATATTTTTCTTCCTCTCTTTCTCCCTTCCCCTCTCTCTAAAAATAAATAAATAAAATCTTAAAAAAAAAAAGAAATAGGTGTAAAGATCCTAAGTCAGTACCTGTTATTTCTGCTTTGTATCAAATTAGAGATGGTGATTGCTTGGTATGAACTGTACATACACACACACACACACACACACCAGCCAATGTGTGTCTAGATTCTTTGAATTTTGGGGAACTTAAGATTGCTTGGAGTTTCTGCCCATCATACAGAAGGCTTTGCCCAGTGAGATTTCAGATTCTTCATCGATGTCCCACATGCAGGCCTGGTGCTGGTTTATCTTTCCTAGCTGACCATGGCATTCATTCATCCATTTATTGGAGGCCCACTAGGCTTCACGAAGACGATATGGTCTCTGACATGAGCAAGCTCATAGTTTGGTAGAGGACAAAGATGCAAAAACAACTACAGTATGATCTCTAGTAGAAGACCACAGGGAGCACACAGTTCTGTTCATTTGAGGGACACAGCTATATTAAGGAATAATAAATCCAGGTACCTGTCGCAGACACCAATACAAAGCCAGAAATGGGCTAGTTCACTAAGATTTCTATACAAAACTCCTCACTTCCCAGTGAAGATAATTTCATTTTTCTTCTACCAAAGAAGACAATGCTTTCACATGGAAAATTTAAAAAGCAAAGAATCAGAAACCTCCTCTCTAGAGCTGACCTATGTCTGTTGATCAGTTTTGCCATGAACAGCTGCAGATGAAGTCAACTGAAATTCTGAAATCAAATCATGCATAGAGCCAAGCTGTTTTTTTGGGAATGAATTTCAAACTGTTGAACAAAGCCTAAATTTTATATTCTTTGGTATGTCTCCCAAGTAGTCTGATTCAGTAAATTGCAAAAGAAAATAGAAATGAGAACAAGAATTACAGAAAAATGAGATTTCTTTTTTCCAGAACACTGACTCTACTTCAGCCAGTGGGAGTGGTCGAACCCCCTTTTTGAATATAATAAAAATACTGGTTTCTCCCTAACCCCGCCTAAAATTTTGAATAAATATTTTAAGCATATTGTTTTGGGGAAGCACCAAATTATTAGTCTGTCTGGGACACTTTCATGTCTCAGTATTTCCCTGGAAGAGAAGTGAATGAAAAAGGTATCAGGGAAGAGGAGACTTGTAGCCTGCCCCCAGGGATGAAGGTTGTCTGGGAGGAGAAAAAAAGAGAAAAAGTAATGCTTCCTCTTCCCCCAGATTCATCATAACGAAGTCTGTGATTTCTTGCATATGACGTTTTTCTCTCTGGAATGGCCTCTCCTACATCTGCCCATTTCACCACCATGCTGGTGAAACATAACCATTTGGTATGTAACGATTTCTTAGAAACTTTCCCAAATTGGCAAACCACTGAGATAATTACCAAGATATTTCTTGACACACGTGATATAAGGTTATTAGTTAGGATTCCTATGAGGTATTGAATGTTTATTAGGCTCAGGCATGTGTGGCTTTAGAATATCTACATCGAGTGGACCACTGTAAGTGAAGACGAGAATAGAGCCACTGGCACAGGAATTTACATATTCATTCTTTTAGGTACCTGGAATCCAGGATCCTCTTCCCTTTAGCCTTGAAGTGAGGAAAGTGTGTTCAGGTAGTAGTGGCTCTAAGTTCTTTGCTCCATGGAAAATAACTAAGGACAGTTGAGCAGGGCTTATGGTCTGAGTGGGGTTCCCTAGCACCAGGCTCTGTCTCCCCAAGCTCAGCTAAAAAGTGAAAATAAAAGCAAAGCATAAAATTTGACTGAATTATCTGGCTCCAAGATGAAGACTGGAGGGGCAGCTTTCTCCCAGATGGAAATGCTTGCAGAGACCATTGTTCCTGTGCCATGCCCTCCCCGCTATCAGAGCCAGCAGGAAGGCACCATATCTGAGACTCCATCAACCTGGCTCACACTGTTGACCCCTGAGATCCTGCCGCACTCCACTTGTGGGCCCACCCAAGCTCTTTCAGTGGCTTTTCCATACAAGAGGCTTCTCTTGGTTCATGCTTTGCAGTTTCCTAAAACCTCTTGAACAAATAGCATCTGGCCTCTGTATACCCCATAGCTCTTGCTAAGCAGCTCCAGGCCTGGCATTGGTGGCAGCCATCCTCAATTCACAGCTTGGCCTCTCCTGGGCACCTCCAAGCCCAGCACAAATAACAGCCATCAGCGGATTGCTCTGTAGCTCATGCCAGGGGGCTCTGGGCACAGGCAGTGGCTGACTTCGGCCTGCATCTTCTGGGAGGCCCCAAGAGTCAGTGCACCCAGTGGACAGCTTCAGACCATACTGGATTACACCCAACCACCTCCACAAGTGATACATTCAAGGGGAAGACTTGACAGGCTCCAAAGCCCCACTGAAGTGAGTCCTGCTCCATGGGGTCAGCCCCAGCACAGCAGCTCCTCCACTGTAGTCCACTGTAGTCACAGCTGGTCCTCACAGCTGAATGGCCTGTGGGGGTCAATCCTTCCAAGTGACAAGCCAACAGCAATTAAGGCTCAACTACAACAGGAAGGTGCACATGACTCAGGTAACTGGAGAGGCTATGCCACTGGGACCAATTGGACACCTACTACATAAGGCCATTCTACCAAGACTGGGAGATGTTGCAGCTACCTAGTACATAAAAACACTGGGAGGCAGACAAAATGAGCAGACAAGAAATAGGTCCCAAATGAAAGAATAGGAGAAATCCCCAGAAACAGAACTAAATGAAATTGAGGCAAGCAAACTACCAGATACAGAGAATGGTTAGAAGGATGCTCAATGAACTGAGTGAGAACTTCAAGAGCATAGGAAAGGACATGGAAAGTATAAAAATGAACCAGTCAGAAATGAAGAATACACTAACTGAAATGAAGGATACATTATAGGAAATCAACAGTGGAGTTGATGAAGCAGGAGATCAAAACAGCGATTTGGAAGATAAGGAAGCTGAAAACACCCAATCGGAAAAGAAAAAAGAATTTAAAAAACTGAGGGTGGTATAAGGAGCTTCTTGAACAACTTCACATGTACCAACATTTGCATCATAGAGATGCTGGAAAGAAAAAAAGAGAGCAAGGAATTGAAAACCTATTTGAAAAAATAATGATGGAAGCCCTGGCTGGTGTAGCTCAGTGGATTGAGCGCAGGCTGGGAACAAGAGGGTCCCGGTTCGATTCCCCGTCAGGGCACATGCCTGGGTTGCAGGCCGGGTCCTCAGTGAGGGCCATGTGAGAGGCACCATACATTGCTGTTTCTCTCCCTCTCTGTCTCCCTCCCTTCCCCTCTCTCTAAAATAAATAAATAAAATTAAAAAAAAATAATGATGACTTCTCTAACATGGTGAAGGGAATAGATGTACAAGTCCAGGAAGTACAGAGAGTCCTAAACAAGATGAATCCAAAGAGGCCCACACGAAGACACATCATAGTTAAAATGCCAAAAGTTAAAGACAAAGAGAAAAATCTTAAAAGCAATGAGAGGAAAGCAGTTAGTTAACTGCTAGTGAGTTCCCATCAGACTGTCAGCTGATTTCTCAACAGAAACTTAGTATGCCAGAAGGACTGGCATGAAATATTCAAAGTGATGAAAAGCAAGGACCTACAACCATGACCCAGCGAAGCTGTCATGTAAAATCAAAGGATGGTTTCCTAGACAAGAAAAAGCTAAAGGTTCATCACCACCAAACCAATATTACAAGAAGTATTAAAGAGTCTTGAAGAAGAAGGAGGAGAAAAAGAAAAAGAGATAAAAATATGAGTAATAAAATGGCATGTTGGTGGGAATATAAAACTGTACAGCTGTTATGGAAAATGGTATGGAAGTTTCTAAAAATATTAAAAATAGAATTACCTTATGATCTAGCAATTCTACTCCTGGGTATATAACCAAAAGAATCAAAGCAGGGCCTCAAAGACACATCTGTATACCCATGTTTATAACAGTATTATTCACAATAGCTAATATGTAAAGCAATCCAAGTGTCCATTGATGGATGAATTAATAAGCAAAATGTGCCATACTCATACAATATTATATCATTCAGCCTTAAAAAGGAAGAAAATTCTGATAGGACATGGAAATGCCCTATATGTTATGATATGCCACAACATGGATGAACCTTGAGGACATCACACTAAGTAAATATGCCAGTCACAAAAAGAAAAGTTTCGTATGATTCTGCTTCTATGAGGCACTTAGAGTAGTCAAATCAGAGAGAGAAAATAGTATAGTGGTTGTCAGCAGTTGAAGGGAGGAGGGAATGGGGAATTATTACTTAAGGGGTTTAGAGTTACAGTTTTACATGAAAAAGCTCTGGGATAGATGGTGGTGATGGCTGCTCAACAATATCAATGTATTTCATGCCTCTGCACTACATATGTATCTTACCATT
This sequence comes from Micronycteris hirsuta, assembly GCA_004026765.1. NCBI lineage: Eukaryota > Metazoa > Chordata > Mammalia > Chiroptera > Phyllostomidae > Micronycteris > Micronycteris hirsuta. Next base: position 6,867 of record PVJI01011790.1, read on the forward strand.
ATAGAAAAAATGAAAAAATAGTAGAAATCAATGTTTCGTGTTCATGATATGTAACACAAAAAATTACACTCTTGCTTTGGATTTATGAAATTGATGAGGATTAATATCTTATATGTGAGGGTACTTGATGAATATTTGTTAACAAATGCTTCATTTCTCATGGGGTTCTTCTCTAGGAGTGATGACCAGAGAGAAGTCATGATGATCTGCATGTAACATTTCTAAAATTAAGCAAAGGTATTTGGGAAAACATAAAATATCTATTTGGGTTTTTGAAAACAATATATAAATTGTACCTTTTCTCAATTTAATAGTTGTTTTCCTTTTTTGAGCATTTTGGATAGCAACTACATGATAGAAATTTAAAATTTAGAAAAACTGGTTTTCATATTTCATATAGCCATTTTTCCTTTTTCTTAAGATGAAGGCACACCTGTCCTTTGAAACAAACTGTCCCCAAGAGGTAATGTACTCCTTATTGATTCAACAATTTACTATCCAGTTGGACTTTGTATTAGATAGATCAATGTAATAAATACCAGGATTTTTGAAAAAGTAGCTTATATAATTTCATTTCATATATGCCATATAGATTCTTTAATAGAGCTTTTTCAGTTTAAAACTCTGCTTTTAAAAATACACAGACATGTATGGAATAAAAGGTAATGTTTTAATTTATTCTATATTATGTGCCACAAGCAATATGAATAGAGAAATTTTGACACAGTTTCTTCTCAAAGCATTTAAAACTTCATACATATTTATGCATAAAATATATGAAAGGGCACCTATTAATGTACTAGCAGCAATTTTCTCTGGATGGTAGTGAAACTATATGAAATTTTTTATCTTCTTTTTTCCTGTCCATACTTTCTGGGTTTTTCTCAAGTAAACATATTAAAATGTAGAAACAACTCTTGGGAAAAGTAAGCTCCTATGTGAAAAATTATCTTGGGGATATTAAACCTGACATTTAGAAGTCTGAGTTTTCACTTAGCATATTTTATCACCACTGCAGATTGGAACTCCAGCTCCCTTACCATCTCTTGAATGGGAATGAAAGAAACACCTTCTTCACGCAGTCATGGTCCGAGCAGTGGAGAGCGTATCTAAAGTATCTCTCACAGCGCCTGGCACACTGTGTGTGCTTAATAAACGAAAGCTATTGTTATTATCAGTATATGCTAAGACCGTAAAGATAAACTCCTTAAGCACCTTTTAATCCTTATTTAACAATGTTCTCAAATCAACAAGAGATAATCACTTGGGTCCTTTAGAAAAGCAATCAGAGAATTAAGCTGCTTATTTTCTTCTTAGTTTTCAAATTTTCAGTTAATGAAATATTTCAAACAAACAGAAAATAAGAGAAACCCATCCTCTGTCTTACTCTTTCCAAAAGTGAAATATTATAGATAAAACTAAAGTCCTAGATTCTCAATTCTCCTTTTCTCTCTCCCCGTAGATAATCACTACCCTAAAGCTGACTTCCAAAAGCACCTTTGTGCTTTTCTACTTATATCCATACTATCCATACTCAGATCTATATTTTATGTTCATAAATAATATATACCATTGTTTATGTGTGGGGAAACATGAAGCCTACTCAGAAATTCCTTCCACTTGGGATGCTTTTCTTCCCCATTTCTCCATCTTAAATAATAAGTCTACATATATTTTTAAATAGAACTTTGCTTTATCAGTATGAAATTACTCCAATTATAAGCCTTGCATTTCATATTAATGCATGTTTAACTTTAAACCAGATACAATTATAGAAAGATAAGCCAAACCTTCTGAAAGGCTCCATGTAGAATAGTTTGTAATCCACATTATAATGATTACTTTTAAAACAAGAACTTAGAAAAGTAATTATATCTTAATAAGTCTGTTCATTTATTAAATTGGGTTTTACTCCAAAATATTTATGTTCTTATGTAAATGGAACAGATCTAATTAAGCAAGTCAACAAGGAAAAGCACACACAAAAATAAAATATTTATCTTTATTTAAATTTAAAGTGCTAAATCATTGTTGGAAAGAATTACTAATTCTCCAAATTGTTAATGCCAACTCTATCCCCTCAAATATTGCTTTTCAACCTGAAAATATAATTTATGGAGAGATGGTACTGCAAACTACTAAATGTTATAAGCACATATACAGATAGAAGATTACAAACAAATTGATGTCAATTCAAATGGTGAACTCATGCCATTTCCTACTGCTCACCCCTTCTCTTCCTAAATAATCACAAATCATCCACTTTAAGAGCCATTCTAGCCCTGGCTGGTATAGCTCAGTGGATTGAGTACTGGCCTGCAAACCAAAGGGCTGGTGGTTCAATTCCTAGTCAGAGCACATGCCTGGATTATGGGCCAGGTCTCCAGCTGAGGATGTGATAGGGAACCACACATTGATGTTTCTCTCCCTCTTTCTCCCTCCCTTCCCCTCTCTCTAAAAATAAATAAATCTTTTTTAATAACTTCTTTAAAAAAAAAAAAGCCATTCTAAGATTTTGTCTGCACCAGCTACCAGGCTCTCTTCTAGGATGGGCAGAATTGAGCCCCCAATTCATTTTGAAAACTAGCAAGCCTTCAGTCTTCTAGCACTTCTGTTATCTACATTTAAACTAAAATGATGGCAACAAGTGAGTTATCTCATCTGTGAGATTTCTTCATTCGTAGCTATAATCCTTCTGGGCCAAGACTTTTAAACTCAGTGAGGTTCTATTACAGTATCATCACCCCTATCAAGATCTTTGCTTGCCTCCTAACCATCTTGTCTCCTTTTCCAGTCATAATACCTCCATCAATACTTCTTGAGAGCGGCAAAACAGAATTTGAGTAGATCCCCTATCCTTTGCTTTTGTTTTTCCTTAATATTATGCCATCCATACCAGGGAGTCCAGTCACTGCCATTGGTATTAAAAGCAAGGGGAGAAAAATAAAACAACTGGGGTTACCTCCTTCTAGCTCTTCTTTCTGGCAAGCAATTAACATCCGACTTCCTTCTCTCTGCACTTCTCTCCTCAATCATTCCCTTAGAATTGTGTAAGGGTTAAAAAACGTAACAGACGTAAAAGCCTTGGAACAGTGCTTAGCACATGCATGGTACTCAACAAATTTTAGATACTGTTAATATTTACTCTGAAACGATAAATAAGTCTTTCAATAGATGGTGCTGGGACAACTGAATATCGACATGCAAAAGAATGAAGCTGAACCCTGTCCACACACTACACACAAAAATCAACTCAGATGGACTGTAGAGCTAAATGTAAGTGCTAAAACTATAAAACCCTTAGAAAAGAAATATAGAAATAAATCTTTGTGATTTGGGGATAAGCAAACCTTTCAAAGGTATGACACCAACAGTACAATTGACAAAAGGAAAAAAATAGGTAAGACTTTACAAAAATTAAAAACATTTGTGCTTCAAAGGACATCAACAAGAAAGAGAAAAGACAACCCACAGAATGGGAGAAAATATTTGCAAATCATATATCTGATAATGAAGTTGTATCCAAAATATGCATATATTTATAAACTCATACGACTCAGTTAATAAAAAGACCAATAACCCAATTAGAAATGGACAAAGGATATGAATAGACATTTCTCCAAAGATCTATAAATGACTGAGTGCAAATGAAATGATGCTCAACATTATATAGGCATACTCATAATGTAGAGATGTTCAACATTAGTCATTAGGGAAATGCAAATCAAAACCACAATGAGCTACCACTTCACAACCATGAGGATGTGTTAAGAAAACAGATAATGACAAGTGTTGACAAGGATGTGAAGAAATTCAAATCTTCATATGCTACTGGTAGAGATGTAAAATGGTGTATCCACTTTAAAACAGCCTGGCAATTTGTCAAAAGATTAAACATAGCATTACTATATGACCTAGCAATTCTGCCCAAGAGAGATAAAAACATATGTCCACAAAAATCTTGGACATGCAAGTTTATAACAGCACTATTTATAATATCCAAAAAGTGGAAACTGCAATGTCCATTAACTAATGAATGAATAAATAAAATGTGTATATCCATAAAATGTAATATTATTCAATAATTAAAAAAGAATAAAGAATTGATACATGTTACACCATGGATGAATCTTAAAAACACTGTGTTAAGTGAAAAAGATTAGTCAAAAGGCCTCATGATCGCCTTTACATGAAATGTCCAGAGGAGGTAACGCTGTAGAGATGGAAAGGTGAGTGGCTGCCTAGAGCTGCTGGGGAGTTGGGATGAAGGCAGAGTGCTTCCTGGGTGGAATGGATATGATGTTTTTAGGATAAAAGTGTCCTAAAACTGATGGTGAGGATGGCTGCACGAATCTATGAATATCCTTAAAAACCACTGAATTGTATCCTTTAAGTGGGTGAAATGTATAGTGTGTGAACTATACTTCGATGAAGTTGTAGATAGGTGATAGACAGATAGATAGATACCAGGAATTTAGAAAATTCCCAATGTTTAGGAAAGTTAGATCTCAGCCCCCTGTTTACAACATAAGAAATAAAATGAGTAATAACAATCTGCATGTCAGTAGGATAAGCTCTTCCTTGTGTGTGCTCCTTTACTACTCACACAGAACACTTCACTTCTGATACTTCTGGTCACCAAATGTGTGGGTGTTTTCTCCCAAAAAGCAATTCTCTATGATATCAGCTGGGTGTCCCATAATTCAACTCAGTTCTGATACTACCTGCCTGGAGTTAGCATCAGAGCTCAGAAGTTAAGTGCTCAGTCCCACTAGACTGTACCACATGCCCCGACTCCAGATGCCAATTACAAGTCCCAGGTTGTCATCTGTACTTCTCACAGGCCAGCTATAAATTTGGGTTCCCATGATCCTCTTCTGGGGTTCAGTAATTTGTTAGAATGTCTCACAGAACTCAGGGAAACTTTTATATTTACCAGCTTATTATTATTATATAATAAAAGATGTAATAAAGGATACAGATGAACAGCCAGATGAAGAGATACATAAGAAGTCTAGGAGGGGCCTGAGCACGGAAAGTCTGCCCCTGTGGAATTGGGGTACATCACTCTCCTGGTATGTGAATGTATTCACCAACCTAGAAGCTCTCCAAATCCCACACTATTGTCATTCTTACAGAGGCTTTATTACATAGGCATGATCAATTAATGACTTCATATCCAGCTCCTCTCCCCTCTCTGGAGAATGGGAGTTGGGACTAAAAATTCCAAGCATCTAACCATGGCTACCCCCTATCCAGGAGCCACCCTGGAGCCTGTCCAGAGCCACCCAGGAAATTCCAAGGAATTTAGGAGTGCTGTGTCAGAAACTCAGATCAAAGACCAAATATTAGAACAAATGATGCTCCTGGTGCTCTTGTCACTTAGGAAATCACAAGGGTTTAGGAGCTCTGAGGTCAAACACTAGATAGTAAAACAAATTCTCCTAGCACCTCTATTTAAAAGGGTTTTAGGAGCTCTGTGTCAAGAACAGGGGGGCAAGGACCAGTACAAGTGTTTCTTATTATTTCATGGGATGATACCTAACCCTCTCTCTTCCCTAAGAACTTCTCTGCTTTCTAATACAGAAGTCTCATCATGAGTTTGTGTTTTCTGGAAAATACAGAAGTAATCTCTTTGTTTCATCTCCTGGTATCTGTCTGTCTGTCTGTCTCTCTCCTTCCCTTCATGTACAAGCATACCTTGTTTTATTGTACTTTGCTTTATTGTGCAACACGCTGTGTTTTTAAAAACTGAAGACAAGACCCAGCAAGAAGATTACTACTCACTTGTTTGCGATACTCACTTTATTGCTGCGGTCTGGAAATGAACCTGCGCTGTCTCTGCAGCATGGCTGCATACAGGGACCCCTTCATCTTATGATTTATTTAGAAAACCAAGGCCCTAAGAGGATGGATCCAAACAATGAATTCATTAAGCCCATATCCTCAAAGCCAGCATATTTAGTAGGCAGGATTTACCCAAATATAAGGTAAAGTCTTGACTCAAGGCTCAAACCATACTGCAGATAATTTAGATACAATAATATTGTGTTTAAAAGAAGTTTAAACTATAATGTATGATCTCAAGTTTTTCAAAAATGTAAACTCTGAGCTCCAGGGGGCAGAATCCATGTTTTATTCATCTTTGCCTTACAACCACCTCTGACACACAGCAGATGTTCTCCAAACATCTGAATGAAGGAAGGAATGATTAAAGAAGTAAAATTAATTTTAGTGGGGTTATGTTCTTGGCCCTGATTCAGACATGTCCAATTTTATAGTCTGGTAAAATCTTTTTGAATGCTGCCCAATGTCTTTATTTCCATCATATTACATCTAATTCTAATATGTATTTTTTACATGATGCATCTCTTATGGGTAATTTATTTGGAGAATTCAGTTATTTTTCCTGAAAAAAAAAAAAAAAACACTGTGAAATCAATGGTGCATCCTCAATTGACATCTCAGAGTTGAGGAAATCAACTTGCCAGTAATAACTTGCTATCAACATTCTGTGTCATCAGAAAATTTGAAAGGTGTACATGTAAGTCATTTAAAATTGTTAAACAAGTAATGGAAAGACAGAACAATCTAACAGGGATAAATATAAAATCCTACATTGGGGTCCAAAAATTCAGCTGCATACATTCAAGATGAGGAATATGTGGCTCAAGAGCATTACAAGGGCAACAGATTTAGAAGTTTCAGTTAACTGTAAACTTGATAAAAATCAATCATGTAACACAAGTAGGCAAAAATCAATCCATGTGAATAGTTTCCAGCTCAAGCTAGCCCTGTCTTCTCCACTTCTTTCTGCCCTCTAACAAAACACTGGGCTACTTCTGCCCAAAGCACTTGAAAAATAAACCATGCCCACAAGCATGCGATCAGAATGAAAAGCGTACTGAAACCTTTATCATACAAAAAATAGTCAAAGGAATTTGAGTTGCTTGTCCCTCCAATGACTGAAAGGGTAGCATGTCTCCCCATAGTTGAGTGTCTTGTGGAAAATCATTTTGGAATTGAATTAGAACTGATGAGTGGAAATTATCAGAGATAAGTTAAACCGTACTGCTCCTCAAGAATGGATTGAGCTGCCTCTCAAACTAGCTACTCATCTCTACAGGTGCTTACACAAAACTTAGATGACATCCTATAAGGCACTTTAGCCAGCCTTCCGGATGGCCCCCAAATCCATAGCTCCTGGTATTTGTGCCTTTGTGTCATCCTCTCCCTGCAGGAGGGCTGGACCTAATTAATGACTTATAATGAATAGAATTAGGCAGTATGCTGGTGTATGACTTAGGGCAAGGTCATAAAAAGATGGGCAAGGTGGCACCATTCTCTTTTTCTTGTATCACTTGCTCTGGGAGAAGTCAGCTGTCACACATTGAGCAGCTCTATAGAGAAGCCTACATGATGAACTGAAAATTTCTTGTCAATAGCCACATGACTGAACTTGAAGTGAGTCATCTAGACTCAGGCAAACCTTAAGTTGACTGTATCCCCGGCCAACAGTTTGACTGCAGCCTCATGAAAAATCATGAGATGGGACCACCCAGTGAAGCCTCTCTAGGGTTCCTGACCCTCTGAAACTGGGTGAGATAATAATTGTTTTAAGTTGCTAAATTTTGGGGTAATTTGTTATACAGCCACAGGCAACAAATACAGACATGTTTTAGATGGTTCAGGAATCTTGTTGAACTATTTTGTCATTTATGGTCCCTTTGGCTTTTGGAATCTATGATCAGGTATGAGATGATGTATTTGCCTACAAGATTATTTCCCTATGGGAACTTTTTTAAAAAAGACTCCCTTCCTTCCTTCCTTCCTTCCTTCTTTCCTTCCTTCCTTCCTTCCTTCTTTTCCTCCTCCTCTTCCTCCTCCTTCTCTCTCTTTCTTTTTTTTAAAAATATTTTATTTATTCATTTTTAGAGGGGAAGGGAAGGAGCCCCCAGTGGGGTCCCACCTATACAACCCAGGCACATGCCCAACCAGAATCGAAGCAGTGACCCCCCATCCCTGGCAGGCCTATGGCACTCAATCCACTGAGTGACACCAGCCAGGGCCCCCTGTGGGGACTTAATGCTAAACAGATGAAAAGAAATTGCCATTGATATGCATTATTTTGGGGCTGCAGAAATAGCTTTGTTATGTAGAACCTTACCTTAGTTGTGGTAACAGTCATACCTCTATAAAGGTGGTGTTAGCTGGAAGGTGTGGCAGGAAAGGTGTGTCCAGTCTCAGAAGGTTCTGAGATTCTAGAAGTGAGAAGGGATACTGATTAGAAAACTTGGACATATAAAAACCATTCAAAGAATCCTGGGCATCACCCTAGTTCCCTGCTTATTTCTTCTATGCTCTTTGCTCTATTTAAATCCATTTTTGGTTACTTGGTCCTGAGGTGCCCCCACATTATTTCAACATACTTCTTTCAACAATCAACTTCTAGCCAAGATGGAGGCATAGGTAGATACACTGTGCCTTCTCACACAACCAAAAGAAGTACAACAACAAATTTAAAAACAAAAAACAACCAGAACTGCCAGAAAATCAAACTGTATGGAAGTCTGACAAGCAAGGAGTTAAAGAAATATTCATCCAGAACAGTAGGAGGGGCAGAGACAGGCAGCAGCGGTGGCTAGAGGACTGGGGTGGGCAGGAGCAGCTGGCAGACCGGGAGGTCCTACATTTGCATGTGGATAAACTGGGAGGAACAACCAGGGAGCAAGACAGACCATGCAACCCAGGGTTCTAGCATGCAGAAATAAGGCCTCAAAACCTCTGACTGAAAAAACCTATGTGGGTTGTGGTGGTGGGAGAAATTCCCAGCCTCATAGGAGAGTTCATTGGAGAGACTCACAGGGTCCTAGAATGTATACAAAACCACCCACCGGGAATTAGCACCAGAAGGGCCCAATTTGCTTGTGGGTAGCAGAGGAAATGACTGAAAGCCAGCCAAGAGCTGAGCAAGTGGCACTGTTCCCTCTCGAACCCCTCTGCCACATACAGCACCACAACACAACCAAGTGGCTTGCCCCGCTCTGGTGAATACCTAAGACTCTGCTCCTTACTACAGGTCCACTGAGACCAAAAAAAAGGCCCAAAGGAAAGAACAGATCAAAGCTCCAGAAAGAATACAACTAAGTGATAAAGAGATAGGCAACCTATCAGATGCACAGTTCAAAACACTGGTAATCAGAATGCTCACAGAATTCGTTGAATATGGCCGCAAAATAGAGGATAAAATGAAGGCTATGAATAGTGAAATAAAGGAAAATGTACAGAGAACAAACAGTGACAGGAAGGAAACTGGGACTCAGATCAATGGTTTGAACCAGAAGGAAGAAAGAAACATTCAACCAGAACAGAAGAAACAAGAATTCACAAATATAAGGAGAGGCTTAGGAACCTCCAGGACAACTTTAAATGTTCCAACATCCTAATCATAGGGGTGCGAGAAGGAGAAGAGGAAGAGCAAGAAATTGAAAACTTATTTGAAAACATAATGTAGGAGAACTTCCCTAATCTGGCAAAGGAAATAGACTTCCAGGAAGTCCAGGGAACTCAGAGAGTCCCAAAGAAGTTGGATCCAAGGAAACACACACCAAGGCACAACACATCATAATTACATTACCCAATATTAAAGATGAGAGAATCTTAAAAGCAGCAAGAGAAAAGGAGACAGTTACCTACAAAGGAGTTCCTATGAGACTATCAGCTGATTTCTCAAAAGAAACCTTACAGGCAAGAAGGGGCTGGAAAGAAGTATTCAAAGTCATGAAACGCAAGGACCTATATCCAAGATTACTCTACCCAGCAAAGCTATCATTTAGAATGGAAGGGCAGATAAATTTCTTCCCAGATAAGGTCAAGTACAAGGAGTTCATCATCCCCAAGGCCTTACTATATGAAATATGAAAGGAATTTATCTAAGAAAGAGAAGATGATAAAAAACATGAACAGTAAAATGACAACAAACTCACCACTATCAACAACTGAACCTAAAAAAAACAAAAATAAACTAAGCAAACAAGTAGAACAGGAACAGAATCACAGGAATGGAGATCACATGGAGGGTTATCAGCTGAGAGGGGGAGGAAGGAAAGGGGAAAAGGTACAGAGAATAAGAAGCATAAATGGTAGGTACAAAATATACAGGGGGGAGGTTAAGAATAGTATAGGAAATGGAGAAACCAAAGAACTTATATGTATGACCCATGAACATAACTAAAGGGGGGGATGTGGGTGGGAGTGGGTTAAAGGGCAGAGGGAAATAAAGGGGGGAAATGGGACAACTGTAATAGCATAATCAATAAAATATATTTTTAAAAAACAATCTACTGTGGTAGGTTTTATTATTATCACCCTCTAATGGAGGAGTAACTGACCCTGACTTTGTCTTTGTTTATCCATCCGATTTCTCCTCCCATTTCTGGCTAGCAGATCTCTGTTCCTTCTTATAGGTAGACTCATCAACCAAATCAAGTCTACAGTTTCTTAACTCTTGGTTCGACCACTGCATCTCTACCTACCTGGACCTGACTGACCTAGATGGGTTTGCTTAGATGTAGGCCTTGTTCCACCAAGCACCTATGCTCTCACTTCTGATTTGCCAGATCTTTAGGGTCATTATCCACTCCTGACCATGTTCTAGGCCTAGGAAGCTTCCCATTCATCCAGTATCCCAGCCCATCCTCTCTCTCCTTCCTACCCTGGTCAATTAGTCCTAGCATATGGCCTCGGACAGGCACAAAGGTATCAATAAATTTTGAAGTCTTTTTTGGCCAGTTTCAGAGTCATGTCTTATTCTGAACACTCTTAGGTGAGGCACCCATTAAAGCTCATACTGTCTTGGAAACTTAGATTTTCATTATTTCTACTCTACATCTTGTTGTATATATTAGACCTTTTTTTATTTATAATTTTAAGTGATTATCTAAGTTCTCCTCTCTGACAGTGTAACATTGAAATGATCTTTGGAGATTCATTTTAACCATTCATTTATAAAATTTTACAGATGGTCTTTGAGATATGGAACTAGGGATTGTCCCTAAGACTTTAAATACAACTTTAATAAAGTAGTGGGTTTTTTGGGGGGGATTTTTTTGTTTGTTTGTTTTTTTTTAGAGTACAGAGATGGGGCAGAATAGAGTCTGAAGAAATAGTTACTCTTTTAAACATGTTCATCATGATCTACTTGAAAGTAACTAATTCATGAATCTACCTTGGCAACATCTATAGCATTTATGATTTCACACCTGACATTTTTCTGTTGTACTCCAATATGGAAGTAAACCAGATAAATGCCTACCTGTTTTCCTAAAGACCCCTGCACAAACTTTGGTACAAACCAGTCCAACAGCTACATTAAAAGTTGATGAAAAAGAGTTATTTTGGGTAAGGTTAGCACTTATAAAATACTCAAGTAAAAAGTGACTAGCATTTCCCTGGCTGGTGTGGCTAGGTTGGTTGGAACACCATCCCATAACCAAAAGGCTATGGGATTCCTTGTTCTGATACCTGCTTCCTGGTAAACACTTTAGGGAGCTCATTGATGCATCTCAGCACCCACTTTAGCATTTAATTCTTGCTCATACCACTTTTCCAAATTATGAGAACATAAAGAAAGAAAATATTGTACTTAATAAACACAACAACAATGTGGGGAATAAATGCTTACTTCTAAAATTAGCTTTTAATTAATTTAGTCAACATAAAAGAAATACAGCCTCATTAAACAAGATTTTTAAAATGTAAAAAAAAATTCAATTCCCGATCAGGGGCACATACCTCAGTTGTGGGTTCATTTCCAATCTGGGCATGTCTGATCCCCAGTCTGGGTGCTTATGGGAGGCAACCAATCAATGCTTCTCTGTTGCATAGATGTTTCTCTCTCTTCCTTTCTCTCTCTCTAAAAGCAATGAAAAAATATCCTTTGGTGAGGATTAAAAAAAAATTGTGACTAGTTCTGTCAGTCAAACAGATGATCAAAGACATCGTTTCTCCTTTTGATCCTGGTTGTTCAGATTCTGTTGCCCTCCTCATCAGTACAATTCACTGGGTCTATAGATAAAATCTGCAGAAACCTCAGCAATCAACGGGCAAATCCACAGCCTTTTAACTATATTGCTCTACCTTATTTTAGCATCTTATATTTCCCTACCACTTTACACCATGACATTCCTACACTGAATTCATTATGTAAAACAAACTGTGGTGAAGGAAAGCAGTTGTCAAACTTAGAAAGACCTGGGCATTTACACACCTGAATCTTTCCAGTGGGCAGTTCAAAGGCAAAACATCTAGTCACAGAGGGAGGAGAGCTAAATTGAAATTATGACTATTTAGTGTCTTTATTACTTTGGAGACCAAAGCGCATTTGACCCTTGTTCTGATACCTGCTTCCTGGTAATACTTTATGGAGCTCATTGATGCATCTCAGGATCTACTTTAGCATTTAATTCTTGCTCATACCACTTTCCCAAACAATCATGAGAAGTATAAAGAAAGATAATATTGTACTTAATAAACACAATGATGATGTGGAAAACTTACTTTTAAAAATAGTTTTTAATTCAGACTTCCAGCGAAGATGGAGGCGTAGGTAGGCACACTGTGCCTCCTCGCACAACCAAAAGAGGGACAACAATTTAAAAACAAAAAACAACCAGAACTGACAGAAAATTGAACTGTATGGAAGTCCAACAACCAAGGAGCTATAGAAGACATGTTCATCCAGACCGGTAGGTGGAGCGGAGCCGGATGGAGAGGGCTCGCGGCAAGCCAGTGGTTCATGGAGCGGGGCGGGCAACGCTGCAGCTGGCCAGTGAGACCCGTGGCTGGCAGACCTGGGAAAACCCGCAGCTGGCTGACCTGGACCCAGCGGGGCAAGACTGGTGGAGCGGGTGGTCCTGCATTTGTACGCAGATAAACTGGGAGAAAAAGCTGGGGAACAAACCAGACTGCGCAGCCCAGGGTCCCAGCTTGGGGAAATAAAGCCTCAAACCACCAATTGAAAACACCGGTGGGATTGAGGTGGCAGCAGGAGGAACTCCCAGCCTCACAGGGAGTTCTTTGGAGAGACCCACAGGTCCTAGAATGTACACAAGCCCACCCAACTGGGAATCAGCATAGAAGGGCCCAATTTGCTTGTGGGTAGCGGGGGAAATGACTGAAAGCCCACAGAGAGTGGAGCAAGCACTATTGTTCCCTCTCAGACCCCTTCCCCACAAACAATGTCACAGTGCAATGACGTAGGTTGCCCCGCCCTGGTGAAAACCTAAGGCTCTGCCCCTTATATGTAACAGGTTAAAAAAAAAAAAAAGGCCCAAATGAAAGAGAAGATCAAAACGCCAGAAAAAATACAACTAAGCCACAAAGAGATGGCCAACCTATCAAATGCACAGGTCAAAGCACTGGTAATCAGGATGCTCACAGGATTGGTTGAATTTGGTCGCAAATTAGATGAAAAAATGAAGACTACGCTAAGTGAAATAAGGGGAAATGTACAGGGAACCAACAGTGATGGGAAGGAAACTGGGACTCAAATCAACGATGTGGACCAGAAGGAATAAAGAAACATTCAACCAGAAAAGAATGAAGAAACAAGAATTCAAAAAAATGAGGAGAGGCTTAGGAACCTCCAGGACATCTTTAAACATTCCAACATCCGAATTGTAGAAGTACCAGAAGGAGAAGAGGAAGAGCAACAAATTGAACACTTATTTGAACAAATAATGAAGGAGAAGTTCCCCAATCTGGCAAAAGACATAGACTTCCAGGAAGTCCAGGAAGCTCAGAGAGTCCCAAAGAAGTTGGACCCAAGGAGGAACACATCAAGGCACATCATAATTACATTACTGAAGATCAAAAATAAGGAGAGAATCTTAGAAGCAGCAAGAGAAAAGGGGACAGTTACCTACAAAGGAGTTCCCATTAGACTGTCAGCTGATTTCTCAAAAGAGACCTTACAGGCAAGAAGGGGCTAGAAAGAGGTATTCAAAATCACAAAAGGCAGGACCTACATCCAACATTACTCTGTCCAGCAAAACTTTCATTTAGAATGGAAGGACAGATAAAGTGCTTCTCAGATAAGGTCAAGTTCAATGAGTTCATCATCACCCAGCCTTTATTATATGAAATGTTAAAGGGTTTTATATAAGACATGGAGGGTTATCAACAGGGGAGTGGGAGGGGGAGAGAGGGGAGAGAGGGGGGAAAGGTACAGAGAATAAGTATCATAAATGGTAGGTAGAAAACAGATGGGGGAGGTTAAGAATAGTATAGGGAATGTAGAAGCCAAAGAACTTATGTGTATGACCCATGGACAAGAACTAAAGGGGGGGAATGTGGGGGAAGGTGCAGGGTGGAGGGGAATAAAGGGGGGAAAATGGGACAACTGTAATAGCATAATCAATAAAATATATTTAAAAATAGTTTTTAATTAATTTGGTCAATATAAAAGAAATACATCCTCATTATATACAATTTTGAAAATGTCACAAAAATTAAAAATCATTTTTATAGCCCCACTCCAAAAGATAACCATTAATAATACTTCAGTGCACTTCCTTTGGGGTTTTTAGTCATGCACAGTTAAAAACACAGTTTGTGCCCTGGCTGGTGTGGCTCAGTGGATTGAGCACTGTCCTGCAAATTGAAAGGTCGAGGGTCCCATTCCCAGTCAGGGCACATGCCTGGGTTGCGGCCCAGTGCCCAGTTGGGGGTTGTGAGAGAGGCAATGGATTGATGTATCTCTCACACATCAATGTTTCCCTCCCTCTCTTTCCCCTCCCTTTCCCTCTCTCTAACTAACTAAATAAATAAAATACTTAAAATAAATTTTAAAAAAGATTGCTGTGATCATCCTATATATATAGAATATATATACACATATATATATTCTATATATATACTTTTGTGTCCTATTTTCACTTCCAATTATAACTCAAGCAAAAATGCATACTTTGAAAGTTGATGTGAATACAGGGTTTAGTAAAAATATGTGTTTCATTTAAATTGGAAGTCAAGATTATATTACTTTGAACATCATAAAACATATTTCTTCATCATTTTACCACTCCCTTTCGCATTATTTAAGTTGAACACTATATTTTTCCAGATTTTGGAGAGTTTTATCTTTTTGGACAGTAAATATGATTGCTAGCAGTTATTATATTTTATGGCAAACTAAAAATGTTGTTTTAAATCTGTTAGCTCACACTAGGCCTGACATTTATATCAAGGAATATTTTATTCAATTCATTAACATATTACCAAAGATCTACATTACCTTTGAAATAAAATAATTCTATTCTTATTATGATAGTCTTCTGCAAATCAATGATTTAAAAACTCCACAGCCCAAATATTTATTAAACTCTTCAATGTTACAACAGTTTTCCTCCCATTCACCCATCCTGCAGTCCTGATATGACACCATAAGGAGTAGTAATCCTGAATTAAGTTTTTCTTTTTAAAAACTGACAAAGGCTTGCTGCACCAGCATCAGCGACAGGAGGAGAAATGTCTCCAGTCTACTACACTCCCCTCCAAGCCAGGTTTTAATTTGTTGAGAAGGGGGGTAGGGGGGAAGCCTATAA
Organism: Micronycteris hirsuta; assembly: GCA_004026765.1. Lineage (NCBI taxonomy): Eukaryota > Metazoa > Chordata > Mammalia > Chiroptera > Phyllostomidae > Micronycteris > Micronycteris hirsuta. The sequence continues at coordinate 22,472 of PVJI01011790.1, forward strand.
AAATCTTGGCAAAATACAGAGCTGCTAATTTAATCAATTTTAGTAGTTAAGGCAGTGATTTCAAGTGCTAACACAATCTGTTGAAAACTAATTTCCAAGGTAGGGGAGATTCATTTATTTCTACTTTTTCTTCCCAGTTTTCCAGTCTAAGGGAATGAGTGTAGCCATCATAGAACCACTGAGAGACCACTCCACCACCACACGCCAAAATTTAGGAAGCTTAGGCTCTAACTCAAACCCTAAATAGCAGAGAAATATACTCTCCTTTTCCCTGGAGAAAGTTTTTGAGATGACAGTGAAGTAGACCTCAACTGATGTAGAAATATACACCTGCTTGAAAGTGCCCTAAGACCTAAAATTGTGTTGAACAACAAGAAGGAGCTGAGTGCCTTTTACACAGGAGGAGAGGAGTGGGGGTGGGGAGGGGAGAAGAGACGGGATGCTTTGCCTCTCATCTGTGACTGAAATCTTCCAGTTCTCATTGCCTCTTGTCATTGAATTCATTTTATAGTAGTATAGTGGCACCATATTTCGATATATTAACAGATATGTTTCTAATTCCTGGTAGTTCCTTTATACCCTATTTAAAAAACAATACTATGAAGCATCAATGACCTTGGGGAAGGACTGTTAGAGCAGAAAAGGCTTTTTGAGTATGACAAGCCCAAACCCTGAAATTGTCTGAGCATAGACAATTTGGGAGATCTGTAGGTGTCACCTCTGGGACTAAATATAGTTTACCTGGACTGGAAGATCAAGAGAGAAAATCAGAGGAGAGAGTTCAGGGTTCTCCCCTGATTCATACCACCTGGTATGAGGAATCCAGGCATAGAGGAACCTGTGTGCAACCCAATAGACCCCAGGGAGGTTTCAAGATACCATAGTCCTCCTTACCCATCATGGTGAGGGTGCAGAAGAAATATCTGTCTTGGAAGGTGGGACAGGGGCAGCCTCAAAGCACTGTTTGGGTTTCAGTGTGGTGTAGGGAGAAGCAAAATGCTTTCCACACACCTAAGAGTAACACAGACTTTGGGCAGGGCTTAGACACTCCAACTAGTTCTTTGAATGGCGGGGGAGCATGAAACTGGGGGAAAGTGTGTTTAGAGAGGCTCTGCAGTCAGGAGGAGAGACAACAGAACAGCCACCTGGGCCAAAGCAGACAGGCTGTGGCACATTCAGCAGATGCCAGCATGAGCTGATGAACAAGGACAAGACGCTACCCATCCGCACCCTGATGCTGTGCCACTACATAAGTCCCCATGTCTCAAAGGAATAGAGCAGTGAACCCTAGTCAGAACCCTAAACTAAGATTTAGTATCTGTCATTTGGCAGAATGACAAAGAGAGAGAGAGAGAGAAAGAGATTAAGTTGTAGAAAAATGAAGAAAGGTACATTTCTTACAAGACTGATTTGTATTTATTGAGGTCTGTGCCAGTTACATGTATCCTATAGAAGTTCCAATAAATGTACACCAGAGACCAAATCCTTTTGTAAAATGTCCCGTGTATTAGTGTTTGAATTAGAGTTGGACGTCACGTAGACGTATGAAGAAAAGAGCAACTTTGTTGAGTTCTGATCAGTATCATTTTCAGATTGGAGTCACAGCTTTACCATATTTCTTTGGGAGTGGGGTAACAATTTTCCTTAGTTTGTTCAAAAATAGATTGACTGATTCATCAAGATTTTAGAACTGAGGGCTACGCTGCACTGCCTGCTTGCATTAACTGCTCAGTTGGGAGACTGTAATCGTTTCTTCTCAATTCCTGTGGTGAACTAACCCCAAATGTCACTACCGTTGTCCACCTTTCGTCAACTTCTACGTCACTTCTATGCCTTGGTGTCCTGGGAAGGGTTGCCAGAAATCATAGATTAGACAAACTGGATCCCAGGGGAGTATTTATTTCAGTTCTTGCTTCCAAGCAGGCCTGCAGCTAAATCATTCGAGAATGATTGTCTATTCTATTTTTAAAGATCCCCAAGGAAGGCCATCTCTAATAACCTGTTTCAATACATAATCTATATTCTGAGAAGGTTCTTCCATCTAGAAAACCCTAACCTAAACCCATCTCATTTTGCTCTCTTTTATAGCAAATTGTGATAAAAATACATTATATAGTTCTGTTGTAAAATCATGGTTGGGGCTTAAATGTTGGATTTTAGCTTAAAAATAGCATTTATTCTGCTAGAGATGTTTGACCCTTTTAGAAAGAGTTTCTGGCTTACATGAAGAGTTTATAAATTGCTTCTCAGAGGCGGGTTACTGACCACTGAGTGATGACCCTATACTGAATGAGAATTAGTGGGGGTAGCTGGCCTCCACTGGGAAGAGCGCTCTTTCTCTCAGAAGCCGTTTGTACGGAGGTACTTTTACAGGACCAGAGAGATTTCTTCAGTTATGTCAGCTGAGAGAAAGGAAGAAACAAGAAACCAAACCCGAGGCAGGCCATCCCATTGCTTAGCCCACCCCCCAAGCGGGGGCACCTGATGGGTAGTCACTGTGATGGGACAAACCAGAGGAGAGGTTTTGGTGGCAAAATATCTTCAAGTCCTGAAGTCCCTACGTGAACCTTGGCTAGGACGTTACTCTAAGACAAGGATTTAAGACGAACTACAACACAGTATTCCATTCAAGCCTAGAAAGAAATCCAGGACAAGATTGCTAAGTGATAAATAACGGTTAAAGGTTAGTGGATAATGTAGTGAAGTGTACTGAGGTGCTTTTGGGTTTTGTTTTTTCCACTATTTCGAATTACATGAGTGATATTGACATGCATTAGCTTTGTAAAAAATCAAGTGTTAGAATTATGGCTAAAGTTGTCTTTGTCCACCCCTCTCCCCATCCTATTAGTCTCCCTAAAGTGGGTTCATTCCTGTTTTGGGGAGAAGACTTTCTGCTTTTCTGGCCAGTGCAGCCCCTTCATCCTGGCATAAGGTCAGATGATGAAGCCAGTGGTGGGGTGAGTCAGTATTTCCTTTATTCTTAGACACTTACAGGTTCAACAGAGAATCATTGAGTTTCTCAGGCTCACAAAGTCATGATGAAATTAGAAGAAAGAATCTATGATTTTGGTATATAGACTTTCATTTTTTAATGTACACTATCATTAACACAACTTTTTCTATGTCTTTATAAATTTTTTTTGTTTCTTTGGGCATTTTCAAAAAAAGTTGAGAAAAGGCATAACAAGACCAATTGATCTGCCACCATTAACCTGGAAGGTTTCATTCCATTTCGTGTGCCATTAATCTTCTCTGGAATACTGTAATAATTTCAAAGTGGTTTCTCTATTTCCTGATCTCCTCGTCTTTCTTCTCTCAACTCCCTTCCCTCCAATTCATCCAAATATTGTGATAAAATACCATTGTTTTTCATCAGTCTTCACATTGCCTACAGTATAAACTCCCAATTCCTTTGGTGAGTATTCCACAATCTGATCTCAATATGTGAATCTACACTTACACCACTCACTACTCAAACTTTACAACTACTGTGCTTGAACATTCTATGGACTATGCTCATCTCAATATCATTACCCCAGCCTATACCCTGTCTGAATTTTTCCCTGTCATTTATCTGAATTCTCTCTGTCCTTTAGAACACTCCTAGCTCTGTGTGCTACACATAAATGAATTTGCTACATAGAAAAAATTCTCTACTCTTTTGGAGTTACAATTTGACTATACATTTCAATAACCACAGAAATGTTCAAATTCTTGGGTTTAATAATCCCACTACTGAGGATTTATTCTCTAATAAACAGAAATAGAAGAAAGGTTAAGTCGATTGTGGAGCATACACTTAATAAAATAAAATATTGCTATTTAAAATTATAATTAAAAGCACTATATAGCTTATGGAAATTCTGATATATTTATCATAAAAAAGGAGAGAATAAAATTTTGATTAAATATGAAACCTTGGAAAGGAAACCAGACAAAGAGAATCTGTGAGGGGTGGGATAGTGAGAAGGTAAGTGGTTCTTTTTCTTTTATTTTAATTCCATCATTGCCATCTTAATGCCGTTGTTATCATATACAATTGTTCTGAAGAGTAATCTAAAGTTCAGATTCAAAGTATCTGATCCAACTCACGAGCTGAATCTTTCTTTTATTAAGATTCCTTAAAATGATAATAAAGGAATTTAAAAAGGCATTAAACCCACAACGGTAAAGAGATTGAAGTGGGAAGAGCTCTATAACGTAGGACTACATTCACTCTGAATAACAGAAAATCTAAAATAATAGTGTCTTAAACAAGATAGAATTTTCCCTTTTCTCTTATGTTTCAGAATTCCAGAGGTGTCAGCAGCATCAGGGACCTCAAACCCCTCATTTTTTGCTCAACCTTGTTTCTATTCCCAGGAACATTTTATGGTCCAAGATAGCCACTGGAGTTATAAGGTATTCGTTTTGTGGCCAGAAGAGGAAATGGGAATAAATCCTACAGAGAGCATGAATTGTCCTGCATGGCACAATCCACAATATCAACTTCAAGAAAGTGGAGAGAATTAGCTTTGCAGGCTCAGAGGATTCAGAGGAATTTTTAGCACACAGACCAAGATAATTTTCAATTCATTGATCCAGAGGTCGTTATCCCAAATCTCAAGGTCCCTCTCCTTCCCAATCAGGGCCAGGCCTTGGTACAGCAGATCTGACATGACAGAGAATCCAGTTTTCACTGGAACTCTGCTACTCTTGTAGCTAAGTCTCACTCCTGCTCCTCACATTTTCTGTCCTCCAGCTATAGGCAGTGAGAGTCTTCTCATGTGCTGCCAAGGAGGGCCTCTGGTTTCACACTTCACATTATACAGGTGAGGTAGCTCTCTCTGACCCTCAGCCTCTCGTTGTCTTTCTCTAATGCATTAGTAGCCGGGAGAAACAGCCGTCCAATTCCAAAGTCATTACATAATTATGTTCCTTGAAACTTTCAAATGACCCTCCAGTGCTTCCCCTTCCCCAGCCTTCTACCCCAGGTCCTGACTGGCGCAGTTTTGACAATTACCCCACAACCATTTGCCAAGGGTAACACACTCACACAAGTGACCGGGTCTTTTCTGGAAGCCAGACGTTGGGTGAAACAGCTCCAAAATCCCACTTTAGTCTGTTTTTCATGATATCTCCCAGTCCCAAATATCATAAATTTCATTCCCTGGGAAAGACTCTCAGATTTTCTGTAGCCATGTGGTTTGAGAGTGAGTGCTATAGGGACAGGATTCCCAGATAGAATACTGAATGCACAGTTAAGTTAGAAATTCAAATAAACAACAAACAATGCAATATTTGGGACATGCTTATATTAAAAATTATTCTCATTTATCTGAAATTCAAATTTAACTGGGTGTCATGTCTATATTTGCTAAATCTGACAATTCTATCTAGGGAACAACACCTTTGAGAGGTGAGGAGAGCAGGCTTGTGAAGGGGAAGAAGTTAACTATGAAGCAGTTGCAAGAGAGGCTTCAGTGGACTCTACAGGGAGGTCTAGAAATCAGAGATCCAGATGTGGAAGTGGGGACAGACTTTATTTCTCCACACCAACCAGCCACTGCATGCAGGCTGCCCCATGGCTGGGGGCATGATCTTGGGTGAGGTAGCTCTCTTTGGCTGAAGGTAATTACAACCCTAGCAGATCGGGGAATGAGCACCTTAGTCCTGAAGGGGAGATCTGGGTTTAACCGTTGCATCACTGCACCTGCTGAATCAGAATAGGTGTTTTTACAAGATCTCCAAATGATGTTTATGCACATTAAAGTTTGAAAAGCACTGGTGTTAAGTTCTTAAACTTCTATGTGTATTAGAATTACATGGAGGGCTTGTTAAACCACAGCTTGCAGGGCCCGCACCTGGAGTTTCTGATTCTGTACATTTAGAGTGGAACCTAAGCATTTACCTTTTTAACAAGTTCCCAGTGATACTGAGATGTGGCTGGTTTCTGGTTTAAAGATGACACTTGAAGAACCACTGGTTTAAAAATAGAGACATCTAGTATCTTATATACCTAGAGTCAGGTGGATATTAAAGCTGGTTCAGCTCCTCTAAGATGTCACCAAGGATAGAGGCTTTCTTTCTGTTTTGCCATCATTAGCATATTAGCCCCTTTTTCATGCTGATCACTTTCCTGCTTCAAGTTGGCTGCTGTACCTCTTGACATCCATGGTCAAGACATGATGAAAGGAAATGGGGGGATCCAGCTGTGATCTGTTTCTTTTATGAGGAAACAAAGTAGTGTGTTTTTTTTAGAGTTACTCACTCAGGCAGACTTCTTTTTAAAATTTTCATAAATCCCTATTGTTTTAATTACTTCAGTGATATTTGCAATATATCTGTGGAGGAGTGAATTAATATAGTGGGCAAGACTATTCCAAGTCTTCACTAAAAATATTACAAAAAAACAGCAAAGATAAAAATATCCTTCACAACTGTCATTCATTCCTAGGAAAGGAAATGCTATAAATCCAGTCTTAAGCAGATAATATTTGTTGATTTCAGTAAAGGTGTCAAAATCTGATTAATCTCATTAGTGGTATTTATTTGAAAAGAAACAAAGAAACACATTTCTATCACTTTTTTTTAAAAGGCTATTTAAAAAAATAGACAGACTCACGGATACAGAGCATGAACTGATGGTTGCCACAGGGGAGAAGGGTTTGGGAGCTGAGTGTAAAAGGCGAAGAGACAGAACTTCAAATTGGTAATAACAAATAGTCACAGGAATGTAAAATACAGCATAGGGAATATAGGCAATAATATTTTAATAACTATGTATGGTGCGAAGTGGGTGCTTGAAATATCAAAGGGACCACCTTATAAAGTATATGAGTGTCTAACTACTACGCTGTACACCTGAAACTAATATAAAATAATATTGAAACTGTAATTTAAAAATAAATTTTTAAAAGTGTAAATACAAAGAAAATATTAATTCTGAAATAATCAGAAACAAAAACCAGAAAAAGACTATTTTTTTTGAAAAGAGCAGTTTTAGGTTCACAGGAAGAATGAGAGACAGGCGCAGAGACTTCCCATGTGCTCCCTGCCCCCACACGCGCACGGCCTTCCCCATTATCCACATCACCCACCGGACAGGCACACTTGTTACAGCGATGAACCTGCACTGACACACAATCACCCAAAGTTGACAGTTTACCTTAGGCTTCGCTGCTGGTGTTGTACATTCAATGGGTTTGGACAAGTGTATAATAACATGTATCCATCATTGTAATATCACATGGAGTATTTTCACTGCCCTAACAATCCTCTGGGCTCTGCTTCAATGCCTTTTTAAAAAATGTATTTGTTCAGCATTTCCCCCCCTAGTTCTTGCCTTTTTTTTTTCTTTGAGAGAACCACCTTTGCAGACTTATTTTTATATCCCATTTTCCAGACGGTACATGACCAACCTACTTGAAAAGGAGGCTGGGAATGAGTCTAATCTTCTAAACTTTGTCACAGAAAGTGGTAAATGAGAGTCAAGAATGGTTGCAAAGTTAACTATACACATTTTGTCTTGAGCAATGGAGGCAACCAAAACCAGAAACTGTTCAAAGGAGCTGTGGGGAGTGAGAGCGGGAAACTGACTTTTCATAGTAAGATCTTCTATACAATTTGATTTGTTACCATGTTTATTTTTTACTTTTACTTTTAAAACCTGTAACTCCACTCCTTTTCTTATACTCCACTTCAGCAAAGCTTGTTGATTTAATCTCCAAAAGATTTCCATAATCCACTCCATCTCATCGTCTCCACCACCACCATCCTAGCCGCTTCCATCCTTGCCCTGCTGGAATTCAGGCTCCACACAGCAGTCCATGCTCCTTTACAAATGTCTCTCCTGTGTGCAGCATGATGACTATAGCTAACCACGTATTGTTTTGTATATTTGACAACTGCCAAGAGAGTAGATATTAAAAGTTCTCGTCACAAGGAAAAAAGCTGTAACTATGAGTTGATGGATATTAACTGAACTTACTGTGGTAATCATTTTGCAATATATACATATATAAAATCATTATGTTATTCATGTTAAACATATACAAATTTAAATGTCAATTATATCTCAATACAAACGAAATAAAATAAAAATGTTATTCCAATAGAAAAATGGATTAAGAATATGTAAACCACCAAGATATACATAAAAAGATGCTCAGCTGAACTCCTAATTAAAGTAATGTAATATCAAAGGGAAGAAATATGTATCTCTCTCTCTCCTGTGCTCAAAATGCTTCAATTGCTTCCCATATCACTTAAGGTAAAACTCAAAACCTTTGTAGTGGACTACAAGCTCCTACATGATATTCTGACTTCATCTTCTTCTCTCCCTTGTTCACTAAACTACAGTCACACTGGACACCTTAATATTTCTTAAATGCATAATACATGTTCTGACCTCAGAGTCTTGCAATTTGCTATACCCTCTGCCTAGAGCATCCTCCCTCCCTCCAGATATCCACCTACATTGCTTGATCCCTCACTTCTTGCCTGTCTTTATTCAGATGACACCTTCTGAATGCACATGTAGAGACAAGTGTCCAAGAAGAAATAAACAGTTTAATCTTAGCTTATCAACTAAGGCATAGTATACAAAGTTACTCATTCATACAACATATTATTGGGCTTATATTATGCAATTGATTACCATTGTGCTGGATGCTAGTGAGATACAAATATGAAAAAGGCACAATCTTTGCCAGCAGGAGCTTGTTATTATATTAATTAAACATAGGGAAAGGTTCTTTTATAGTCAAGCACTTTCTATTTCAGGCAGCAGCAACTAACTCACACTGGCTTAAGCAATACAGGGGATTTATTGGCTCATGCAACTGGGAAGAATGAAGTAGACTGAGGGACTCAAATAAAATTGTTGGCTAGACCTACACACACATACACACACACCAAGGCACCTCTTAATACCATGTTAGTTTTTGACCCAAATAAAAGAGATAATGTCTTTTTTTTTTTCACTTCTATAAATGTTGGTCCCAGGAAAAGAGTGATTGGTCTGCTTTAATCACATGTCCTGATCCCCACAAATCTTTGAAGCCAAAGCAATAGACTGTTATAATGCTGAGTATATGTTACCCTATGCCCAGTATAATGGGGTACTGTGATTGACATTTACACCAGAATTAAATGGCTGGAGTGGAAAGAGAAAGAGGTGGAGGTAGATCCTGCTACTGGAGACAGTGGAAAGGGATGCTGTGCAGACAAAACCAATGTTCATTACAAGGGCCAGGGAAGTGACTTAAGACACTTAGGACTTACAGCAGGAAGAGAGAGCTCCTTCCATGGTGCTCAGTAAAGGATTCCTGGAAGAGAAACCTTGTGCCTGCACTTTAAGGATAGGATTTTAGGAGGTACAGGTGGTAAGGAGGTTTAGGTGAAGGAAGGGTCATACAAAAGACACTGCATGAAAGCAAGGCCTGGTTTGGAGTATGTTTCCATTTGGTGGGTTCCGGGGTTCATATGGGAACTGTAGGCAATAAGTATAGTGGAGTTCAACTCTGTCTAAATAGAGCTCGACTTGGGAGTCTCATGAGTTGGGACCTGCCAGGATTCTGTTTATATGAGAGACTGAACAACCTCCCAGGAAAAAATTACATAAACTCTGCCTAATAACCATATTATGGGGGGGCTGTTAGAGGGAGGATTTGAGTTTTTAAATTTGCTTATTTTAACTAGATTTTGTCAATTGAAAAACAAAGATATGTAATCTAATAGTTCAAAGAGGTATTCAATGAAAAATGCTTCTCCCTCCCCTCCCAGTTCTCTAGTGAGGGAGGGAGGGATTCTAAGTTCATCCTAGTGGCCACTGTTCACAGTAGATTTTCCAGCCCAGCCAATGGGCCCATACTTAGAAATCATGTAGAGAGAGGGGGTTCAAAGTCAAAAGTGGAAGATCTATGTTCACTAAAATCTCTTCAAAGAATCTGGGGAGGCAAGATGGCCATATGGACAACTTGGGAACCGTTGCATCAGAGTAAGCTAAAATGGTAAGAATGTTTTCTGCCTACCTGGGTGAGGACACCACAGGGCTATGAAACTAGAAGGGCTCTGGAGACACAGTGAAGCTCTGACACATCAAAGCTTCCAGCTCGAATGGTGCAGGTCCAGGCCCAAGGCTTTGGTGATAGCAGCATCAATGACTTTTAAGCAGGGAAAGAAGCACTATAAGGCAGAAACACAGAAGTCAGATCGAGGGGCATAGCATCTGTGGAATTCCCCATCCTCAATGGTGCATGGTGACATCAGAAGGTGTCCCATAGTGTGGTTGGTGGCTTTGAGACAGACTTTTGGAGTTGGCCTCCCAGGGCTTTATCTTGGCATTGCCGCTTACTAGTTCCTACTGGTACCTACTGTACAAGAGATTGTGAGGATGTGCTCAGGTAACACAGGTGAACAGTGTGACCCAGTGTGTCTGGTTCATAGCAATCTTTAGGGTTATTTTTTTCCTTTTTAAAAAATTGAGGTATTATGGCCATGCAATATTAGTTTCAAGGATAGAACATAATGGCTTGATATTTGTATACCTTGAGAAATTATCAACCTTTAGTACTATTATTCTTAAGGGACTCATCAGGATGTGCATACCTTAGCAGACAACCCAAGTGAAAAACAACAGAGCCAAAGAAAAAGAACAGAAGCCTCAGAAATAATAGGGGTCTTTGCAGGAGTGGTGATAGGAGAATGCTGTTTATTTTAGTGAAGGTGAGTCTGTTGTTTTTATTCCTAGGGCTCTGAGTCCTCGGGAGAAATGACTTATTCAGGACAGACAGGGAGTGAGGCTAGACTTCACAGTGGATTTTGAATGCTTAGCTGAGAAGCTTGATTTCATTAAGAGGTTATAAAGAACAACTGAAAGAACTATATTAAAATTAATCCAGAGATCTATACAAAGAAGTCAGAGAAGAGGAAGCTCCGAGAGAGAGACCAATTAAAAGATTATTTCCACAGACCGGGGGAGAAGACATAAGGAGCTGAAGTAGGTTGGTAGCACTGAGAATGGAAATGGAGGGACAGATGTGAAAGAAACACTTGGCGACAGAACTATCCCAGGATATATAAAGCATCTGCTTGCCCAAGTTTCAATGTGTTCCAGTCCAAATCCTAGAGTTTTAGAAGCTGTGAAAACCAGCACCTTGCCATATGCAATTCAACAATCTATTGGATTTTTTCTATTATTAGCATATATTGTTTTAAGTAATTAAGTGTTTTTACCAGACCAAGTTTTTAATCATTTTATTAGACACCACCTTAAATAATGATTCTGTAGCACAGATATCTTAAATGATTTTCTCTTCCTAGGTCATTTTACATTTGTGAATTTTAAACTATTACATTTTACCATCTGCTGACCCATTATATATCAAATAAATGATTAATGAAGTTTATAGTAACTTAACTATTTTATGCTGTTGCTAACAAATAAGTGTCCATTTCTAGCATCAATGGTTTATTTCTTTTCATATTGATTTAAAATATTTATTCTCCATTTTAAAAGAATAAAAATAAATGAAAAAATCAAGAGGAAAATAAACATGTCAAATAAATGTATTAACAAATTATAACCAGATCACCAGGATTTAAGAAAATATATTGACATTAATGACTTTATTTTTATTACTTGCCACTAATTTCCCAGATGTAGAATTTTGATATTAACTTCAGAACTAAGAGTTAGAAACATTTAAAAATTATAGTAAGTCATAGATAAAGAGAACAGACTGATGAATATGGGGAGACAAGATTCTGTCTGCCACCCAGGAGGGAGGGGGTTTGGAGGACTGGGTGAAAAGGTAAAGGAATTAAGAAGTACAAGATTGGTAGTTACAAAATAGTCACAGGGATGTAAAGTACAGCATAGGGAATATACTCAATAATACTGTAATAACTATGTGTGGTGCCAGGTGGGTACTGGAATGTTGAGAGGCACATTTGGTAAAGTATATGATTGTCTAACCACTAGGTTGTACACCTGAAACCAAGACAAAATCATACTGAATGGGAGGTATATCACAGTAACTAGATTATTATTCATGCTCATTTCTACCCCCAGCCCTAAATACTGTGCCAGATACTGACAACACTTAGACACTAGTAAAATGACAGGTTACTAGAAATCACAGAGATAAAAGTGGATGATCAAATTCTCTTCAATAGTTTAAGTCAAGGTAAATCATCTGTATGAACTAGCATTTACTACAATCTAGTATAGTCATAAACTACAGTCATTTTTTTGTTTTCTTAAAAGCAAAAAAATACAGCACATTTTTAAAAAGCATCATATAAGATATCAACTAAATGGCTAATGTAATAACACATCATTATACTCTAATAAGAGTAGAAACAAAATGCAGTTAATATATGCAAATAACATCAGTGATTAATGTGAAATAAAACAATATTTTCTTGTCAGCATGATATTGGGTAAAATAAATTGATGGAATAAAGATATCACTGCATAAGTTTCTACAATAGAATGAATTTCAGTATGTAATATAAAGTCAGTGGAATTAAACCAAAAGGCAAATATTTGAATTAGATGTCATAAAGAAGCTTCCATGGGGATGTAAAGTACAGCATTGGGAATATAGTCAATAATATTGTAATAACTATGTATTTGTCAGATGAGCACTAGACTTACTGGGGTGATCACTCCATAAGGTATATAAATGTCTAATCACTATATTGTACATCTGAAACTAATATTGTACATCAACTGTGATTAGAAAATAAATTAAATTTAAAAAGGATTCTCTAAAAATAAGTAAAAATTAAAAAAAATAAAAGTAAAAAGTTTCTGATGGCCCTGGCTGGTGTAGTTCAGTGGGTTGAGTGCCGACCTGAGGACCAAAAGTTGCAGGTTCAATTCCCAGTGAGGGCACATGCCTAGGTTGTGGGCCAGGTCCCCAGTTGGGGGCATGCAGGGGGCAACCAATCGATGTTTCTCTTTCACATCTATGTTTCTCTCCCTCTCTTTCTCCCTCCCTTCCCCTCTCTCTAAAAATAAATAAGATCCTTTTTTTAAAAGAAGCTTCTGATGAAAAATCACTGCAGGAATGGATTACTAAGCATGTTACAGACTCTCACTGGAAGAACAATCACCTTTTTAAGATAACTTAATTATGGTTCTGCCTAAAGGTATAAGGCTGAATTGATGACTTCTATAGTGGGATTTTATCTTTCTATTTTAAAAACCTGCATAATTTAAATTTAAATTTATTATGAAGCATATAATGGAATGCATCCATGTAAAGACCAGATTGTTGATTTACAGATGTGAAATCTATAACCTGGATTTTGTAGAATCCAGATTCTATACAGTTTTTATAGGACATTTCTCTATAAAATGCCTGATATTAAAAGAATAAATTTGAGAGTTCTTATCAGTCTAGTACTTCCTTCAGTTAAAGGTATACTACATTTTATTAATATAGTGTCACACAAATTACTTAGGTTGGCCTTTTATACCCAAATAGGAAATTATTCATCTATAAAACTATCCTTTCCAATAAGGCTATGGGGGCACATGAGGTAAAATCAGAATTCTCTATTATTCATCCACTTACATGATTGCTGGATGCAGGCAAGTGTACGGTCATTTCCAAACAAAAAATATTCATTAATTATTACATTAAAAATAGCAAAGGGTCAACCAGGTAAGTTAAAAAATTGTTTTATGGCCACTAATTTATAGGCATTTGAATGCTAGCACAAATGGGTCTGTTGAAGAATCATAGAAATGATTTATACACAGTTCATACAGAGAATGTACCAAAAATCATTCAAAATCATTCAGCTAAGAAATAGCATTGTGGTATATTTCTTCCCAGTCATAATAAGTGGTTTTACATAATATATATTTATATTGATAACATATAAATATAATATGTATTTTTATATTCATAATTTGTTCTTAAATGTCACACTGAACACTTTTTTCTCATTTTTATTTTGATGTAATTTCAGAATTACAGGAAAGCTGCAAAAATAGTATAAAGAACTCCCTTCTTTCAGGAACTACTATAAAGGACACATAGTCAAAACCAAGGGGAAGGGTGGAAGCAAGGGCGGGAGGTGGGTTTGGATGGGGTGGGAGGAGGGGAGGGGAGAAAATGCAGACTACTGTAATTGAACAACAATAAAGTAATTAAAAAAAAAAAGAACTCCCTTCTACCCTTCACCCCAACTCCCTAAATGTGAACATTTGACTACACTTGCTTTATCCTTCCCTTTCCCTTTCTCTCTCATTCATTCTCTCTCTCTGAACCTTTTGAGAATAACCTAGAGATATGAAGCCCCTTTACACATCAATAGTTCATTGTGTATTTCCTAAAACAAGGAATTTTCTTGCAATGGCCACAGTACAATGATCAAATCAGGAAATTAATATCGATACAATACTATATCTAATCTTGTTCATGTTTCTCCAATTTTCCCAACAATGTCTCTTATAACAAATGAAAATCCTGGGTCACACTTTGCTTTTGGTTATGTCTTTTTAATTTTCAGTCTTTTTCAGTGTTTCATGACATTGACATTTTTGAATAATAAAGATCAGTTATTTTGTAGAATGTCCCTTGATTTAGAGTTGCCTTATGTTTCCTTGTGATTAGATTCAAGTTACACTTTCTTGGCAAAAACACCATATAAGTGATGTTATTATTTTCTTAGTATATCCTCTTAGAAGGCATATGATGTTAATTTGTCTGATTATTGGTGTTGACCATGAACGGTTTTGCATCCTGTGTTCTTACTCACAATATAAATTTTTTCATGTCTTTCAAAATTCATGGAAACATCATTTCAGTGTGTATATACTATTTTATTTATGTATATGTCATAATTTATTAACTGATCATATTTCTGTATCATGTCACTGCACTGGTAAGAAATTCCAGAATTATATAGCAACAAAGTGAGTAGATGCCTCCTTTTAATGGAAATATTTTTAGTGTTTTGCCATTAAGTATTTTAAGAAATATCTGCTTGTCCAATTCATTACTCATTCATTCATGACCGTATACCTGTAATTGCCTGCCCCTCACTCTAATACATACACAGTGCAATACGTGTGTCCAAGCTATATTTCTTTACAATGCTGTATTCTCTTGCCCTCTGGAAATTGTCTCTTATTTGTTTAGAACTTGCCATTCAAAAACTGCCCCCCTCAGCTCCACTTCAGAGCAAATACATTTCATCAGCAACTTCAAGTTCTACCCTCTCCACTCTGAGCTCCATCTAGCTGCTGACCTTGGCAAAGAGAGGGGTGAGAGAAGAGAGCTCGGTAGCTATGGCAGGCAACAATGGCTAGAAGCTGATGGGATGAACTTGCTACCTGAGGTTAAAAGTTTAGCAGTTTCAAGCACGCGCAGGGCAAAAGGACAAAGCTCTTTTATCTTCTTTTGGAAAGCTCTAAGAATTTTTGCCATATAAGATAGTTTTGATGCCCTTAGGCTTACATAAATGATAATTCCACTGGGGTGTCTCTAAGAGCAGGGTTCACTAGAAGACATCAAGCTGTTGTTGCATTCCAATAATTGTTACTAATTACAAACTATGGAAGTGTATGAAAGATTGACTTATATATGCTCAACCAGTTTACTGAACCAGTTTACTGAAGAGTTTCAACTCAGGGGGTATAAACATGAAACTTTTTTTTCTTTCATGGGCCCAGCTGTGCTATGTTGAATCTCTTCTTTCCCTTTAACATCTTGGGCAAATTCTGTAACTTCCTGATCCCTTTCGAATGTTAAAAGTCTAGCCCTAAAAAAATTACTGTTATAGCTCTCAAACTTAAATGTTACATTTAGAAACATGCAGTATTTGGGATATACTTATCCTAAAAAATTATTCATTGTTTATCCGAAATTCAAATTTAATTGGGTATTCTGTATTTTTATTTGCTAAATCTGGCAACCCTGATTTTAACTTCATTTCTTCCTTATTCGCCTCGCTTCCCAGAGCAGGCTTGACCCAAAGCTGGAAGGATGTGGAGTAGGGAAGAGGAATGGTCTACTTTGGCACAACTTCCTCCACACCTTTCTGGTCCTGCTTCCCTGCTGTTGGTGGTGGCAAGGAAGGATGGAAAAGGAAAACACCTCTTTCCAATTGGGTATGGAAGTAGGTTATCATTATTTCTCTGGTAAATGCTAACTGGTCAAGGATGCTGTATCAGCACAAGTCCTCCAAGAAGCAGATGCAACCGAGTTAAAAGAGTACCAGAGGTTACTGAGGAGCAATACTTGCAAAAGACAAAGGGTAGAAAGGGGAAAACAGAATCTGGCAGGGAGAACCTCAGCCTGTAATGCAGACCTAGCGAAGTCTCAGCTAACCAAGAGGGTGCTTTGGCACAAAGACTGCACATTAGAGGAGTCTGGCAGAGGTGGCCAGGTCTTAGCACCCCTTCTGTGCTCTGTCAATTGCTAGGGGCTACCCAGGAAAAACAAAGGCCCCATCGCAGATGCTGCAGCTGATCCTGAAGATGCTGCAGCTGGAGGCTGTCAGCTAACTGCACTCCCTGCAGTTGAAAAGCAGTTCTTTCTTGAAAGGAGATCTGGACAGCTCACCACCATGAACACCACAGGTATCTTCTGTATGGCAGGTGTCCAACTGCCCACTCCCTCCTAAGGCTATGGTGTGGGTTCTTTGGAGAGCCTGGTTGGGGCTCATCACAACTTAGGTCCTGGTCTTGAGAGATCTGGTTCCAGCTTCATTTCTTCCACCTGTTTCCATCTCCCTCAGCCTCTTGCTGTTGGTGTGCCTTCAGCAAGGGGCTAGCTTTCTCGGACAGGCTCCCCAAACCTCAAGAAATGCTCACATTCTTGTCCTGATACAGAGAAATGCAGGCTGCTCCATTGATCCCTATTTCTGTCTCTCCATTTTTCTTCTATTTACTCTTTCCTTGCTCAGATAGGTACAAGAGATAGATCAGGTGTGCTGTATAAGCAGACATATGGACATCTGGGATACCAAAATGCCAGTCACCCCTTCTTGCAAGCACCCCCACTCAAAACATAATTTACAGGTGATTGTCCAAGCATCTCTGCTTTACTTGGCTTGCTATGGGGAAGGCAGGGACTTACCCTTTTGCATGAACACTCCCCATGTGGCCCATGGCTCTGTTTTCCTGTGGTGCTCAAGAGATCACAAATGTGCTTTCTTAAGTAACAAAGAGTAGAGTTTGAGAACACACTTCAGGATTGTATGCAACCTACATATAAACTTACATGAAAATCATTCTTTGTGCATATTGTAGCAGGAAAAAAAAAGAATTGAAAACCACTATTGCAGAGATAGGATATATAAATAGACCAGAGATACTGATTAGGTTCAGGATCTTATATAAGTACCCTCTTAAACCTTTTGGGAACAACTAGATAACAAATATAGTTAATTAGAATAGTAGACATTTGAGATTTGCCTCTCCAGCATTTATTATTCCTTTTCCAAGTCACAGCTAGGGTTACTCATTCAGCTACCTAGGTTATGCAAAACTTGAAGGGCAGGGACCAATCAGTCACACTGCAGATTGTGTGAACTGTGATCCTCGGAGTTATGCAGGCTTCCACCTGCACAACACTCACAGTAGTCCTTGCCACAATCTGAATTTTCTTTTGTGATTCAGTGCTTATCCTGTCATAGTCAACATGACCTGATAGGACACTACCTGTGGCCCAGAGTTAGAGCAAAGGATGAGTCCTAACACATCCATTCCCTTGGCCCCTTGGTTAGTGCGGGCCGGATGGGATGTGGGCACATGAACTAAACTTAAACTAGTCCAATCTGAGTGGATCTCAGGACTCTTGATGGGAATGTATATCCCTATAACATAATTTTCCAAACAAAAACTCTGACTTTTTTCACAATAACAGTACCTAATGAAGACAGCAACTATCAATTACAGTGTCAAGATGAAGGACTTATGTTTTTTTCCCACGCAATGATAATGGTATCTTCATTAACATAGTGACTTCCTTGTTTGGTCTCTGTTGTGTCCAGCTGACACCACTGAGACTGGGTTACAAAGGGTCTGGTAAATATGGTCTTAGAAAAAATGTTTTTTTCTGACCAAAATGAAGACTGAACTGGCATTGCCACAGTCTTTAAGCAACCAGTCAAGGCTAGAACAAATAGGCCATAATGGATCAGAGATTCTAGATTCCTATCACTGCAGGTGATCAAACCCAGGTTCAATGACTGCTTATAAAGTAAGTTGAGGGGACTCAAACATCCACTGGGAACATGGACTATTATGCTGCCAAGGTGATGTCTTCAATGCAGTCTTTTCTATAATAAAGATATTCAAACATATGCACAAACAGAAGCATGAGAATCTAAAAATTAAATAGATTGTGCTATCAATCTACTTCAAAATTATTTGGAAGCACAAGAATATGAAGCTGCTTTCCTTTTCAGGTTATTGTTCAACTGAATTGTGATGCCAGTATGTCAACATTATGAACCAGATTCTTGGGTGGTTTTCTTCACAGTTTTGTTGAGATAGCCTACTTCTTTGTGCATTGTTATTTTTATGTTATAATTTTACATTTTATGAAGGCTCCTCCTATATATTTTCCCCATGTAGCTATCTAAAAAGCACATATACAACAGAGTGACTAATTTTTCTTCTCATTACGTCTTTTGCTTCACCAATTTATTTACAGATTTACGGTTCATTGATTTTCACAGTTTGAAGATTAATGTTAAATCAATACTTTGTATAAATTTATTATGATTTCACTGTAAATTATTTTGCAATACATTGTTTGACTGATGTGATATAAAACTCTATTGTATATAAATGAAAACATTAAGCAAGTTGAGGTCATAAAATCAGCTAGCAACCTAATATAGCAGCTTACAAGTGAGAAACTATATAGCATTTTTATGTATCATGTGGGAAAACTATGCAGCATGGGGTATTTTGAGTGTTAATTCTACAGTTGTACTAAATCTAACATGTCAGTCTTTATCTACAATCCAGCCAGATTTAAAGTGCTAAGTTGCTGCTGTACTGCATGCTGAATTATCTAAGATGGTTGTGTTCCAGAAAGTCCATCTTTTAAAGCAAATCTAGACCACTCAGCATCTATACATGAAACATGTATATTTCCCATGTACCAACAATATGTATTAAAACATCTACGTGTAAAATTAACTAAAAATAAATCATAGACCTAAGTATAAGAGTTAAAACTATAAAACTGACTGAAGAAAATTGATATAGACTTAGTATTTGTGTCTCTTCAAAATTCATGTGTTAAATTCCAACACCCAAAGCAATGGTATTTGGAGGTGAAAACTCTGGGAAGTGATTAGGTCATGAAGGTGGAACCCTCATCAATGGGATCAGTGCCCTCATGAAAGAGCTCAGAGAGCTCCCTTGCCCCCTCTGCCACATGAGGACATGGTGAGAAACAGCAGTCTATGAACCAGGAAACAGATCCTCATCAGATACTAAATCTGCCAACACCTTGATCTTGGACTTCCCAATCTCCATAATAAATTTCTGTCATTTATTTAGACACTCATAAATATCTATTGTTGTCTATGGTATTTTGTTATGGTGGTCCAAATATATGAAATAAATAATATAGGAGTAAATCTCTGTGCTCTTGGGTGAGGCAAAGTCTTCTTAGATATGACACCAAAATACAAGTGACAAAAGAAAAAATAAATAAACTGGGCTTTATCAGGATTATAAACTTTTGTGTTTCAAAGAATACCATCAAGAAAGTGAACTAGAAAATGGGAGGAAATATTTGCAAATAATATATATATAATGAGCTTATACCTAGAATATATATTTTTAAAACCCTGAACACTCAATTTTAAAAAAGAGAAATAAGCCAATTTAAAAATAGGACGAAGATCTGAATAGAAATTTCTCTAAAGAAGATACACAAATAAGAACATGAAAATATTCTCACTATTACTGACCATCAGGAAAATACAAATCAAAACCACAATTAGATACCATTTCACATTCACTAGGATGTCTATAATTAAATAGAACAATCCTCAACAAAATATTGGCAATCCAGCCCTGGCTGGTATGGCTCAGTGGATTGAGCACTGGACTGTGAACCAAAGGGTCGCAGGTTTGATTCCTAGTCAGGGCACATGCCTGGGTTGTGGGCCAGGTCCCCAGCATGGCGTGTGCAAGAGGCAACCACACATTGATGTTTCTCTCCCTCTCTTTATCCTTCCCTTCCCCTCTCTGTTAAAATAAATAAATAAAATCTTTAAAAAATATATTAGCGATTCAGATCCAGTAATACATTGAAAAGATCATACACCATGATCAAGTGAGATTTATCCAAGGGATGCAAGGATGGTACAATATTCGCAAATCTATAAATGTAATACACTCCATTAAAAAATGAAGAACAAAAACCACATGGTCATATCAATAGATGCTGAAAAAGCATTTGATAAAAATCCAGCATCAATTTATGATAAAAACACTCAGCAAAGTGGGAATAGAAGGAGCATGCCTCAACATTATCAAGGCCATATACAAGAAACCTACTGCAAACATCATACTCAACGAGAAAAACTAAAAGCTTTGCCCTTAAGGTCAGGAACAAGACAAGGGTGTCTGCTCTCACCATTCTTATTCAACATAGTACTAGAAGTTCTAGGCACAATGATCAGACAAATAAAAGGTATCCAAATTGGGCCCTGGCTGGTGTGGCTCAGTGGATTGAGCACTGGCCTGCAAAGGGTCGCCAGTTCGATTCCTAGTTAGGGCACATGCCTGGGTTGTGGGCCAGGTCCCCAGTAGAGGGTACACAAGAGGCAACCACACATTGATGTTTCTGTCCCTCTCTCCCTTCCCCTATGTCTAAAAATAAATAAATAAGATCTTAAAAAAAAAGGTATCCAAATTGGGAAGGAGGAAGTAGAACTGTCATTATTTGCAGATGACATGATAGCATACATAGAAAACCCGATAGTCTCCACCAAAAAACTACTTGCCCTAATAAGTGAATTTGGCAAAGTAGTGGGATACAAAGTCAATATTCATAAATCAATGGCATTTTTGTATACCAACAGTGAATTATCAGAAAGAGAAACTAGGAAAAAATCCCATGTACTATAGCAACAAATAAAGTATTCAGTTTAACCAAGGAGGTAAAAGGCCTATACTCAGAAAACTATAGAACACCAAGGAAAGAAATTATGGAAGACACAAATAAATGGAAACACATTCCTGTTCATGGATTGGAAGAATTAACATCATTAAAATGTCCATACTACCCAGGCAATCTATAGACTCAATACAATCCCTATTAAAATACCAATGGCATATTTCACTGATCTAGAACACATACTCCAAAAATTTATATGGAACCAAAAAATGACCCCAAATAGCCACAGCAATCTCGAGAAAGAAAAATAAAATTGGAGGGATCCCAATACCTGATATAAAACTGTACTACAAGGCCAATGTAATCAAAACAGTATGGTACTGGCATAAGAACAGACACATAGATCAATGAAACAGCATACAGAGCCCAGAAATAAACCCATGTCTCTATGGTCAATTAATATTTGACAAAGGGGACACGGAGTAAAAATATTCTCTTCAATAAATGGTGTTGGGAGAATTGGACTGGTACATGCAAATAAATGAAACTAGACCACCAACTTACACCACACACCAGAATAAACTCTAAATAGATAAAAGACTTAAATATGTCAAGATATCATAAAAGTCCTAGCAGAAAACATATGCAGTAAAATTTCACCTATCCCATGTAGCAATATTTTTGCTGTTATATCTCTTAGGACAAGAAAAATAAAGGAAAAAAATAAACAAATGGGACTACATCAAATTAAAAAGCTTCTGCACAGCTAAAGACACCATCAGCAAAATGAAAAGGGAACTAACTGTATGGGAGAAGTTATCTGCCAATGATACATCAGACAAGGGTTTAATCTCCAAAATATATAAAGAACTCATATAAATCAACATCAGGAAAACAAACAATCCAACTGAAAATGGGCATAAGGACCTGAACAGACACTTCTCCAAGGAGGACATACAGATGGCCGACAGACATGTGAAAAGATGCTGAACATCACTAGCCATTACAGAGATGCAAATTAAAACCAGAACGAGGTATCACCTCATTCCTGTCTGAGTGTTTATCATTAATAAATCAACAAACAACAAGTGCTGGCGAGGATATCGAGAAAAGGGAACCCTAGTGCACTGTTGGTGGAAATGCAGACTGGTACAGCCACTGTGGAAAACAGTGTGGAATCTCCTCAAAAATTAAAAATGGAACTGTCTTTTGACCAAGTGACTCCACTGCTTGGAATATATCCTAAGAATCCTGAAACATCAGTTCAAAAGAACTTATGCACCCTGTGTTCACAGCAGCGCTATTTACAATACCCAAGTGCTGCAAACAGCATAAGTGACCATTAGCAGATGAGTGGATCAAAAAACTGTGGCACATTTACACAATGAAATACTACACGGGACAAAGAAGGAAGGAACTCCTACCTTTTGTGGCAACAGCATGGATGGAGCTGGAGAGTATTATGCTAAGTGAAATAAGCCAGTTGGTGAAAGACAAAAACCATATGATCCCCCTTATAAAAGGAATTTAATGAACAAAATAAACTAATGAGTAAAACAGAACCAGAGGCATGGAAACATGGAACGGACTGACAGCAGCCAGAGAAGGGGCAAGGGGCATAATGGTGGAAAGAAGGGCCTAGACAAAGCACATGTATGAATGACCCATGGACATGGACAGCAGTGTGGGGACTGACTGTGGGAGCAGGAGTTGGGCTGGGCAGAGGAAGCAAAGGGGGAAAAATTGGGACAACTGTAATAGAATAACAATAAAAAAATACTAAAATAAAAAGAAATTCAACCATTAAATGTATTTGGTTATTCAATCACTGATAAACTGAAATGGAGTTCTTTTTTCACTAAATATTCTATGAGAAGCTCAAAAAAACAGAAGAGATAATACTGAGTTGAAGGCGATGGAGGGAAATTGGAATGCTCGTACATTGCTGGTGGGAATGTGAAATGCACAACTGCTTTGGAAAGCAGTCCAGCAGTTCCTCAAAAGGTAAAATATATAGTTACCATATGAACCAGCAATTCCACTTCTAGGTGTATTTCCAAGAAAAATGAAACTATATCCATAGAAAACCTTGTAAATAAATGTTCACAGCAGCATTATTCATAATAGCCAGAAAACAAACAATTCAAATGCCACTCAACCTATGACTGAATAAACAAAATGTGGTATATTCATAAAGGGAACATGAGCCCTGACTGGTGTGTCTCAGTGGATTGAGTACCAGCCTGTGAACCAAAAGGCTGCTGGTTTGAATCATGGTCAGGGCACACGCCTGGGTTGTAGGCAGGGTCCCCTTTTTGGGGCACGCGAGAGTCAACTGACTGATTTATCACTTGCACAACAATGTTTCTCTCCCTCTCTTTCTCCATCCCTTCCCCTTTCTCTAAAAATTAAATAAAATAAAAAAGATTTAAAAAATAAAGTAAGTTATTATAAAAATAAAATAAATGAATGTAATAAGAGCAATAAAAAGGAATGGAGGAGGGAATGCAGACTGGGGTAGCCACTGTAGAAAGCAGTATGACGTTACCTCAGAAAAATAAAAAGTAGAACTGCCCTAAGACCCAGAGATTCCACTTCTGGGAATATTTCCAAAGAACCTAATTTGAAAGAATATATACACCCTTATGTTGATTACAGCATTATTTACAACAGCCAAGATTTGAAAGCAGTAGATGAACGGATTAAAAAGAAAGTTGTGGTATGGACTACTATGAGACCAAAAAAAAAAAAGAAGGAAATCTTACTTTTTGCAACAGCATGGTTGGACTTGGATAGTAGTATGCTAAATGAAAAAAGCCAGTCAGAGAAAGAAAAGTACCACATGATTTCACTTACATGTGGAAACTAATGAACAAAATAAAATAACAAACAAAATAGACACAGATATAGAGAATAGAGTGACAACTGTCACAAGGGAGGGGGAGCTGGCGGCCTGGGTGAAAAAGGTGAAGGAATTAAGAAAAAAAAACCCCACAACTCATAGAGACACACAACAGTATGGTGATTACCAGAGGGAAAGGGGAGAAAGAAGAGGGTAAGGGAGTAGGGGATAAATGGTGAAGGAAAAATACTTGACTTGGAATGGTGAACACACAATATAATATACAGATGATATATTATAGAATTGTATACCTAAAACCTATATAATTTTATTAACCATTATCACCCCAATAAATTCAATAATTAATTAAAAGGAATGAAGAAGGCTCTGGTTAAGATGGTGGCATAGGTAAATGTGGTCAATTTGGAACCTCTCACAATCACTTCAAAATTACAAGTACAGAATAACCATCATTCTGAACCACCAGAAATCTAATTGAACAGAGTCTTATATTAAGGATAAATAGAATAAGCCACAAAGAGATAGACAGGAGTGACAGAACTGGCTGGTCCCACATCCACGTGTGGCAGTTAAAAATTGAAAGGGATGGCTCAGATGCAGAGGTCTGCCCTGAGGGGTGAGGGGTCCAGGCCCCACACGAGATTCCCCCAAGCCTAGGTTCCAGTGCCAGGAAAGATGCCCCCATAACCTCTGGTTCAGAGTCCCAAACAAGATGAAGCCAAGCTATATGGTAATTGAAATGCCAAAGGTTAAAGGCGAAGAGAGAATGTTAAAAGCAGCAAAAGAAAAGCAGTTAGTTACCTACAAGGGAGCTCCCATGAGACTGTCAGCTGATTTTTCAACAGAAACTTTGCAGGCCATAAGGGACTAGCACAAAATATTCAAAGTGATGAAAAGGAAGGAACTACGACAAAGATTACTCTACTCAGCAAGATTATCATTTAGAACTGAAGGACAGATAAAGAGTTTTCCAGACAAGAAAAGGCTAAAGGAGTTTATTGTCACCAAATCAACATTTTAAGAAATGTTAAAGGATCTTCTAGAAAAAGAAGGAGGAGGGAAAGAAGATTATCAAGAATATAAATAAGAGAATAGCAATAGATACATATCTATCAACAATAACTTAAAATGCAAATGGATTAAAATCTCCAGTCAAAATACATATGGTGGCTGAATGGACAACAAAGCAAGATCCTTATATATGTTGTCTACAAGACACTCACTTCAGACAGAAAGGCACACACAGACTAAAGGTAAAGTGATGGAAAAGATATTGCATGAAAATGGAAACAAATAAGGAAGTCAGGTAGCAATACTTATACCAGACAAAATAGACTTTAAAACAAAGACTATAACAAGAGACAAAGAAGGACCTAGCAATTTGACTTCTGGGTATTTACCTGAAGAAACCCAAAACACTAAATAGAAAAGACATATACATCCATATGTTCATTGCAGCATTATTTACAATAGCCAAAATATGGAAGTAACCTAAGTGTCCATCAAGAGATAAATGAATAGCCCCAGCTGGTGTGGCTTAATGGATTGAGTGCTGGACTGTAAACCAAAAGGTCACTGGTTCGATTCCCAGCCAGGGTACATGCCTGTGTTTCAGGCCAGGTTCCCAGTTTAGGGGATAGGGTGAGAGGGTACCAATCTCACCTCTCTCTAAAAAGAAAGTTTTTTTAAAAAATAGATACATGGACCCTGGCTGGAGTAGCTCAGTGGATTGAGTGCGGGCTGGGAACCAAAGGGTCCCGGTTCAATTCCCAGTCAGGGCACATGCCTGGGTTGCAGGCCAGGTCCCCAGTGAGGGCCATGTGAGAGGCAACCACACATTGCTGTTTCTCCCTCTCTTTCTCCCTCCCTTCTCCTCTCTCTAAAAATAAATAAATAAATCTTAAAAAAAATAGATACATGGATAGAGAAGAAGTAGTGCACATATACAATGGAATATGACTCAGCCAAAAAAAGAAAAAGATAAAATCTTGCCACCTGTAACAACATGGATGAACCCAGAGGGTATTGTGCTGAGTGAAATAAGCCAGATAGGGAAAGACAAATAGCATATGATTTCACTTAGAAGTGGAAGCCAAAAAACAAAATAATGAACAAGCAGATGAGAAAGAAACTCAAAGATACAGAGAACATTTTGACAGTTGCCAGATGGGAGGGAGGTTGGGCAGGAAAAAGGTGAAGAGATTAAAAAGTACAAATTGGTAGTTATGGAATAGTCATGGGAATGTCAAGTACAGCACAGGGAATATAGTCAATAATATTGTAATATTTATGGTGTCAGATGAATACTATATTTATCAGAGTGATCACTTTGAAAGTTACATAAGTATCTAATCACTGGGTTGTACACCTGAAACTAATAAAATACTGTATGTCAACTGTACTTAAAAAATAAAAAATAATTTAGAAAAAGGAATAGCTGATACATGCTACAGTACAGATGAATGTTGAAAACATGGTAAGGGAATAAGCCAGTTACAAAAGATCACATATTTTATGATGCCATTTACACAAAATGTCCAGAATAGGCAAGTCCATAGAGACAGAAAGATGAGTGATTGCCTATGACTGGGGGATGGGCAAAACTGGAGTCACTGCCAACAGATATGAGGGTTTTTCTGAGGGGGTGCTAAAATGTTCTAAAATTAATTGTGATAATGGTTGTACAACTCTGTAAACATACTAAAACTCACTAAACTACACACTTTAGATAAGTGAATTTTATGGTATGTGACTTACACTTCAATAATACTGTTATATTCAAACACCTGTTACGTGCCTGGCCATGTTCTAGGTGCTGCAAATACAATAGTTGACATATGTCTTCCATTTAGCCTTCCAGATTCATCCTCCACTCTTCACACTGCACTCTGTCCCTAGCAGCTGACCTAACAGACCACATCAAAAGGGTTCTCATGTTTTGGTTGGGTTTAGCCAACAAGGAACCCAGGGAGAAGATCAGAAGTGATCAGAGTGTTTATTCTTTTGGTTTCCCCACTGAAAGTGTACCTTGGGCCTGCTGTGTCTCTCCATTGAAGGTCACTTACCTTCCAAGGCAGCCAATTTCACATACTGTCTCTTTTAGGTTCTACTAACTACTGTAACTATTCCTCTAATCATTTTGGGTCTAAAGATGGTAACATCACAGCTGCTACCAGCTCCAGGATACTTCAGTAGTCTCTGTGGTTTCCCTATACTTCCATCTTTGTAAATAACCTTTTAATAAATAAATAACCATTTTGTGAATAAATTTTCCTAGAATTATTTTTAGTGTACCATCTGTTTTCTATTGAGATCCATACTAAATCACACAAAAACTGTGCTATACTTTAGAGCTTTCATTCCAATGATCAAAGAAAAAAATAAATTCATAAATATATTCCAGGCAGAGAGAACATAAAATGCAATGATGCTGTTTGGGGCTGATATTTGGCATGTTTCTGTGCAGAAAGACCAGTGTGACCAACATGGAATGACTCAATGGGAAGTTATAAGAAATGAAGCAGACTGGTGGCCAGGGACAGATCATATAGGTTCATATGCATACTATTAAATTTTTGCTTGTCTGATATACTTAACTAAATATAGACAAAACACACACACACACAAAACACAACTTTCAGTATTTATAATGTAATCTGTTATTTGCATCCTTGATTTAAAAACTTCGTGCTTTGTATTACAGGACTGTCAAGTACTTTCAAGGACAGGAAAAAGGCTTATGTTTTGATTCGTAAAAGATAAATTCAGATAATCAAATGAGTAGCCATGTCTTGAACTGAGCATGCCATTATATATATGTCATTAACAAAGACAAATCAGAAAATGAGATTCATGATATATTCTTTCCCACAACCTAGCCCCTTAAAGGAGAGATCTTTTTCATTCAGTGCCCTGGGTTTTGTTTCACTTTTTATTTTGTTTTGTTTTTGAAAAAATAAGTTTATTATTTAAGGAGAAGAACTTTCTTGAAAAAGTAGATATTTGGAACTGGCCAAGCTGTGTGGGGAGCCTATAAAGCAAATCTTTCTATGTAGTACTAAAGTTGAAGAAAATTTGCCTATAAAACAAGTATTGCCATATACATATGAATTTTGGGGAGGAGGATATCTACATTCTGTACTCACATCATAGTATCTATCTAACACAGTCTTTGTGGATGATTATAGGCCTTCTCTCTGGAAAATACATAGGCAGGATATGTTCCAAAGAACTAGGAACACAGATGGGGAAAAGGCTAAGGATCATACCCAAAGGAATCAGTTGAGACTCAACGTTAATTATAAATAAAGTACAATTAACATTTTGTGGCCCTGGCTGGTGTAGCTCAGTGGATTGAGCACGGGCTGGGAACCAAAGGGTCCGAGTTTGATTCCCAGTCGGGGCACAAGCCTGGGTTGCAGGCCAGGTCTCCAGTGAGGGCCATGTGAGAGGCAACCACACATTGCTGTTTCTCTTCCTCTCTTTCTCCCTCCCTTCTCCTCTCTCTAACAATAAATAAATAAAATCTTTTAAAAAAAAGTTTAAAAAAAACCATTTTGTGGCACAAAAATTCACAAAATAAACATCCTAACTAATTGTTTTTCCTACATCTTATAAATAAATTATATCATGCCATGGGTAAAGATTTTAAATAAAAAGTTGCCAAGATGAGAGTCAAATTCTCTGGCATAAATTCACTGACAAGGGACTACAGTATAATCTTTTAAAAAAATCTTAATACCCAACTTATTAAGTCTAAAGAAAAGGGCATGTAGAGTCAAAATAACTTCAGGCCGTCTATTTTCCATCTGTAAAGGTACAGTACTGATTTTGACTTCTTAAAAGTGTAACTCCTAGCAACAAACGTATATGCACTTGCAATTTCTGACTGGTTAGAGCACCCTCATGTGTGCCTTTGTTGTAATGTTTTAGGTATCTGAAAAAGTATTAATCTAAGCAGAACTACAATTAGTCTTGTCTTTATTTCCCCATTTATAAGTTTCAAGTATCACTCAGTAAATTCTAAAGAGTATGACAATCCTACCACGTCTCACTAACAAACTTTTCATATGCCAAAATTTTTTTTTGTTCTGGTTTAAATTTTAATGAATTAAAGGGTTTTTCCCTTAAAGCAACTAAGTTTTTCACTATATTATTTTATTATCATGCCTGAAAGAAAATGTGTAGCCAATTAAGATGTTAACTATATGTGATAGAATGTAAGTACCTTTTTAGGGGTGGATAACAACTCAAGGGGCCAGTTCTGTTTTTCCAAACAAAAATTTTCTTGTCTACATCACTGCAGATTACCTCCTACTCAGAAAAACTATACTGGAAGGAGCCAAAGATAATCTCATTTTCTAACTTATGTTTTTTATTATTTTTTAAATAAAAAACCTCAAATCCAATCATATTTGAAATTGCATTTATCCAACAAATATTTATTGAGGACCCACACTCTGAGTCAAGAATGAGATGTCAAATTGAAGGAAACCAAAGACACTAAAGTAAAGCAAAAAGTACTGGTTTTTTCCTTCTATAAAATGATTTAGTAATAACTGCCTCACCCAAGAGAGTTGCTATAAAGATCTAATAGCATGGCATATGTAACCACATACTCCAAAGAGAGAAGTGTTGTTAAAATGTATACAAGAGAAAGCCTGGCGATTCCAAGGGCATATTTTAAGGGTTGCTTTGTATATGGAAAATCCTTGAATGTGAGGCTCTGCTCTAATTTTGTTTAATTAGAAATTTTCTTTAAATTTTCATGACAGAGGAGAAAGTAGGAAGAAAGAATTCTATCTCCCAAGAAAAGAAGTCTGAAACTATTCTTCCTTGGCTCTTATACTCTTTTTCTTAGCAAAGCAGGACACTGATTGGTTGGTAATGATACCAGTTAAGCCAAGAGGTTAGACTGGATATACCAGACTAACCAGAATATAGCAATAATGCTACCCTGACAGAAGCCAGAGTTTTCACTTTCCAAAAATCCTTGAAACCAAACACCATTCTAGGCCCTGCAGAAAACTGAATATACTATTTTGGTGTCCTACCACCATAGGTCTTCTCTATGCCCCAGTTTAAATTCCCATGTTTTCATATAGCCAATTGTTCAATTGTTTCCAACCTTTTAAAGTTTGGTGATGTCCTCTCTCCAATTTTTAAACTTACTATGTAAATTATTTAACATTTCAAAAGTAGAAAAAAATGTATAATGAATCCCCAACTACCCATCCATCCAGCTTTAACTATTATCAACAAAATGGGGAACTGCAAGTAGTATGACTTGGCTAAAACATAACATTAAAATGGGTAGAAATTAGAGAATCAAACAGAATTGCTGAAATAAAAATATAATATTTGAAAATATAAATACAGTGGAAAAAATAAACAGCTGAATAGCTTGCTGAATAATTTGCGACCTAGAAGATAGTCCCAGCCCTGGCTGGTGTAGCTCAATGGATTGAGTGCAGGCTGCAAACCAAAGGGTCACAGGTTCGATTCCCAGTCAGGGCACATGCCTGGGTTGCGGGCCAGGTCCCCAGTGGTGGCTACATGAGAGGCAACCACACATTGGTGTTTCTCTCTCTCTTTCTCTGTCCCTTCTCCTCTCTAAAAATAAATAAATAAAATCTTAGGGGAAAAAAAAAAAAGTCCCAAAGAAGTTACCTAGAATGCGACAGAGACAAAGAAATGGAAAAGATGAAAAAAGATTATGGGTCACAAATGATGAAGTTCAAAGTTCAGTGTGAATCTGGTGTTCCAAAATGAGGAAATGAAGAGAACAGAGAAGTCATATTTGAAAAATTATGACTGAGAATTTTCCAGAATTAATGAAACTGAAATTCTTAGTTTGAAGAAACTAAATTAATCTCAATCTAAATAAATAAAAATAAACTCACATCAAGACACATCATAGTGAAACTACAGAAAACCAAAAATAAGAAAAAGATCCTAAAAGAGCTAGAGAAAAATATAGTGTACCTATAAAAGAACAAATGAAAATGACATTTTTATTTTGACATATGAAAAGATGCTCAACGTCACTAATCATCAGAGAAACACAAATTGAAACCACAATGAGATACTATCTCACACCTGTCAGGCTATTATCAATAAATCAACAAACAAGTGCTGGCAAGGATGGGGAGAAAGGGGTGCCCTTTTGCACTGTTGGTGGGAATGCACTTGGTGCAGCCACTATGGAAAGCAGTATGGCGATAGCTCAAAAAACTAAAAATGGGACTTCCACCAAGATGGCGGCGTAGGTGGACGCAATGCACCGCTGCTCACAACCAGAGAGTTTAAACAACGAACTCAATAGCGAAAAATAAACAACCAGAATGGACAGAATCGAACTGAAGGGAAGTCTCACACCCAGAAAGTTGGGGAGGACGTACATCCAGGCCGGTAAGCGGGGCAGAACTGAGCGGAGGAGCAGAGTGAGAGGCAGTTTGCCCGGAGGAACTCACCCCGTGAGCGCCTAACCAAAGCACAACACCGAGCAACGGGTGAACCTCGCAGGCCAGCGGTGTAACCGGAGAGGCCAGTGGGAACCAGCAGGGCCGAGACTGGCGGAAAAGGCAGTGGGGAACTGGGGAGCAGAGGGTGATAGGGAGTGGTGGTGAACGGCAGACGCCATTGCTCCCTCCCAGGCCCCACCCCCAGAGGAAACGTCACAAAAAAGCGACCCAGGTTGCCAGGCACCTAACACCTAAGACTCCGACAGGTGCACTGAGATAAAAAAGAATGAAAATGGCCAAAACGAAAGATCAGAACAAATTACAACTAACGGAGGAAGAGATAGCCAAATTAACAGATGCCCAGTTTAAAACACTGGTAATCATGATGCTCACAAAACTGGAAGAAATAGTTGAACAAATGAACAAAAAGATAAAGATAACGGAGGAAGATTTACAGGGAACCAATAGGGAAAAAAAGGAAGCTGGGACTCAAACCAATGGGGTGGACCAGAAGGAAGAAACAAGAATTCAAAAAAATGAGGAGGGACTCAGGAACCTCAGAGACATTTGTAAACGACCCAACATCCGGA
>PVJI01011791.1:0-54504 GCA_004026765.1 Micronycteris hirsuta
ATCATTTGTAAAACATATAATATTTTTCCAAAAGTAACATCATATGTCGACATCTGTTGCATAAATTGTGTCTAAAGCTTACAGCAGAGTAGCCAGGTCTCAGCACTGCTGGGCACCCACGTTGGCTTCCCATTGCAAACTGTCCTTCAGCTTTAAATGCACACATTCAGACTGCTCAAAACAGTGGTCAAATGGAAATCACAGGAATTTCATCTGTACCGTGATTGCCCCCAAACCATTAAATCAACTTTAAAAACTCTCCTACAATAACAAGACTTTAAAACATACTTCATGGAATGTCCTTCATGTATCATAGCAGCTCATTCCTGTGCTAGAACAAGCTTTCCGTTTGCCTTTCCTTCCTGATTCAGTCATCACGGTGAAATAAGTGTATGGTTTGTCTTTTGTTTTCTTTTTTTCCTTTCTTGTGTTTTTTTCTTCAGAATTCTGAGGTTTCTGAGTGACCTACAGCATAGCTGTGTATCCCAGGTCCAAATCAACCTTAAATATTCCAATCTAGATCAGAGTGCACTAGCCCCTGCCAGCATGTGGGCACCTCTTCATGTCAGTTTATTCTCTGGCAGCTGACAGGTGCCCTGATAGATAAAAATCCAGTGACTTGTTATCAGAGATTTCAACACTAAGCCTTTTTTGCAAACATGTTTGTTTACAACTCTGTACTTTGGTTTTCTTTTCAGAGGCTCTAGCCTGAAGTACAGTTTCTTCCTTCCTACCCCATTTGCAAACTAGACTAAAAAACTAACTTGATAGATAATATAATTGATTAACAAATTCATGTAAGACATAATTTTAAAAAAAAAACATCAATTTGAATATTGATGTTAATTTTATTTTAAAATTATTTTTAAATTGACTTTCTTGATCTCTTGGTTTTATTCTTGATTAAGAGCTATAACAATATGACATTTATAACTAGCTTAGTAGCTGAGGAAAGTGATTATATCCCTCAACATACTTTTAGATATCTGACTCAAGAAATACTTAAATTCTACTAATGAAATAAATATTTTTAAAGTGTTCCTTAATTATGATGCAGTAGTTAAATAAGAATATACAATCAGGAGGTGCAACTTGTACTTGATAACTGTCTCTTATGTAGTAAGACCAAGTATTATGCTTTAAAATATAAGATTCTTCTCCAGTTTTACATCTGGGTCAGTACAACTTATATCACCCAAAGTTCTAAAGTTGGAATCAGAGGAGACTCCTTTTCTAGAGAGACCACAGAAATTTTAGACAGATAAATCACGATTGCCTCCCACAGTAAATAAAAGTCTTATTTTGTTAACAAGACTCATGGAAGGGACAAGAAGTACAGGGTAGTATTTTGGTTACCTTCAAAATGCCTAAAAACTTACTGACGTGCAAAGAACAAGAGAACGTGTTCAATTGGTTGTTCGCCATCTCAGATGAACAATCTGAATAGGGGGTAATGAGAGAAGCATGAGGGATGGAGTGCATTTCTGACATCCATTAAAGAAGTAAAGATGTCTTGAGGAGAGAGTCATCCAGACTTAGTAAGTATATTTTCTTGCTTTACTATACCTCCTTTCTACATTTTTCTTATGTACAGACTTAAAAAAAAGAGAACAATGTATGTAGATATACCTACAATCTTGGTACATCAGGAGGACACTCTAACCAACTGAGCTACTTGGCCACGGCTTAACTTACTTTCTTGCTTTGTTATCTTTATTTTTATTGTAATTTTATTAAATATTCATGGAAGGGAAATAACTTTCACTATAAATGCGTATTATAGTCAATACACATTTAATAATTCTTCACTCTGTCATTATGCTAGGTGCTGGAGATACAATGGCTAAATAGAGTGTAGAATTTGTGGTGTGTTGAATCTGGCAAGACAGTTAGTAGCCTGAAATTAGCTAAGTCAAGGAATACAAGAAATGCTTCATTTATTTCCAGAGTCAGTTCTTTAAACATTTACCAACACACTACTGAGTAAATGTTACTTAAAAGAGAGTGTATGCATTTAATAGTAAAAATACAGATTTTAAATGAACACAGCTAAACCTTAGAGAATCATGAAAGTTTTCCAGGGGACTAACATTAACTTAAGATAACCTGAAAGATAAAGAAAAATAGCTGGTGAAGTATGTCCATTCTGAGTCTGGATTGGTAGACAGGGGTTTGAATTTCCAGAGACGTAAACACTGCAAAGAAATGTAAAATAAAACTTGAGACATATTTAGTAAAGTATAACTGAGAGGGCACTGTGATTGATTTGATTTGGGAAGAGATCTTGAGTCTCTCGGGTTCAGGCAGACACCAGGTTTCAGGCTTGAACAACTGGATGGAGCCTATTATCATTCTTGGAGCTAACAGGCAACAGAGGAAGGACAAGATAAGGAAGTAAAGATGAGCTCCATTATTGATCGTTTACCTTCAACACCGATAGAACATTCTGGCAGAGAAGCATGTAGACCAGTGTATGTACTGTATATAAGTCTCAAGCCCCAAGTCATTTAGGCTAATGAATAATTTAAGGTTTAGCCTACAGATGATTATAGTGGCTAATATCACCTAGGCGGTTTTCTAAACATTTCTACATCACTAATTTTTCAGAGAAGCTGATAAAGCTTTCCAGAATACACATAAAATTCGAACACATTTTCTGGAAATTTAAGAATATTTTAAAAGTTGCTTTATTCTTCTATCCACAAACCACTGAGATACTCTGAGAAAAATTTAAGTGGTATAGGTAATATGACCAAGAAAGAAAATTCCAAAACAAAATATTTGGTTATAACTACCTATTGCTATTTGTAGATAAGAAAATATCTTTATACTACTTCTTGACATGTTTAATGGCATTATTTTTCTGTTTTTGGAACAAAGAACACTGCATTTACATTTGCACTTGGCCATACAAGTTATGCAGCTGAGCTGAAGTCCATCATAAAAATCATAAAAAAATTATAAAACACACATACACACATTCATGCCCTTTTCATTTGTTAGGCCTTAGATTCCCAGGCCAGGACAGATTTGAAGAAATCAAGGCTGAAGAAGGAAGTGGCACTAACAACGTGGTGAACAGTAAAATAAAGAGAGCCAGCAAATGGAAGCGGTGACCTGGATTCCAAGGCCAGTAAACCAGTTAAGGGAAACTGATGGGTTATCACACTGACTGGTGCATGGCAGAGTTTTAAAATAACTGTATTCTATGACCCCTACTCTTTTACAAAGGCATTTCCATACCCATAAGGGGCCAACCTTGGAGTAACATTTCTGTTCTCCATTCCATTACACTTTATCCCTCCATGACAAAAGTGACTAATCAGATGTTGAGAATTTATCATCCGTGGGTCCACTTTTCTCTATTGAGTGCAACAGAGGTACTACATGTTGCTATTATCATCTCTTTGTCTTTCTTTTCACTGTGCTGTTGCTAGCATGTAGCAATCAAGCTTCTCTCTCCTGAGTATAAAATGATCAGAATAGCCTCTGCTCCTGCTAGTGAGAAATCTGCAAACATGGGTGCCTAAATTCACAATATTTAGCGTGGCAGTGGCTATAGATTCAAGGCAGCTCTGCACCTCAACATTATTAATGAGAAAAAGAGGTTGGTGGTTTGATCCTTTTTTGAAGGATTTATTTTTGAGCAATTTAAAGTTACTGAAGTCAGTTGGGATTAATTATTACTTGTGGGAAAATAATTGCCCTTAAATTCTTTAAACACAGATGCCAGAAGGTAAAGCATGAGACAGAGGATTATAAAAGGGAGACAGGGTTGTTGGGAAAATATACACGTGCAGCCACCTGTGCTAGTTTTTATGTGCTTACGCTGGCTTTTTCAATGGTAAGGGAGACAATAGATTTCAGAAAACTTGAGGACTCCTGAGAAGTTACTGCTATTATTACCGAAGACTTTTTACATTTTAAAAATATATCTAAAGTTAATATTTTCATCTATTCTGAATGGAGCCAGACAATCTAACACCATTTATGAGAAATGGGACGAGTAGCAAAGCAGGAAGCAAGTGGAAACACTGCCTCCCTGTCCTCAAACTGCCTGAGTGAATCATGACTGGATTCCTTTCTAGCGGTTTGAAATGGAGGAGCGAGGAGGAGCAAGATGCCCGGCACTCGCATCCATCCATCATCATGTCTCTTCACTGCAAGTGGCACTTACAGAAAAGTACCAGGAAGAACTCGGAAGAGACAAGCAAATTGTAGCGACAGCCTACATTTTTGGATCACTTATCTATCATTATCGTCCACAGACTCATCCGTAACTTTTATTAGAAGTCATTTGTGCCAGTTTTCTTATAATGTGCAGATAAAAAATATAAATTATATACTGGTATGCCTTTTGGGGGTTTTAAAGATTAGTAAAAATCATAATAGCACTTGAGGGCAATAATTGATTATGAGCATTCAGATATTTAAAGCTAGAGATAATTCATTTAAAGATATTTTGTGAGAGGTAAGCTGTTTTCCAAATAAACTGATTTTTCTGAAACTGTTTTCCTAGATCTGAATTTTATGCAGTCACATAAAATAGAGACCTCACAGCATGAAATACTGTTTCTGGGGCCTAAGATTGAAATTACTATGCAGACACATTCTGTGCCTATGAAAAAAATACGAGTAAAACTACTTGAGGGAGATTAGATTGTATGGTTATTACTTGCAAACATGGAAAAGGTGTTATAGGTTCATTTCTTTTTTCAGACACTAAAATTGAAAACAATGAGTCTAATTTTGGTATGGGTGGTTGTTTTACAAATAAATATATTTTTTAACCTGACCTATTCCAATTTCTGACAGAAAGTTTCTGAAGCACATCCAAATATGTCAAAAACCAGTATTTATCTATATTTATGTCAACTTTGGCAAGGATTAATTGTCTGAACATTGAGGCATAGCATTTATGAGCTTAAATCTTTTCTTATCCACAAACCATCAATGTAATGAATAGGAAGTAAGGTGAATTGTTAATTCTTTGTACATTTATCATGCCTTCCTAAGTGTCTTTAAAGTATTTTAAAATGCATTATTTCTACATTTAGTTTGAAAGCCTGCCAAAGTTTGCTCTTTTTGTTTGTTTTTTAAGCTGGGAAGCTTTGTGTGGGGGTAAGTAAAATTTTAAGGTAACATAGAAAACAAATATGTTTACCTAGTTTATTGCCAGTGCTTTATGTGCAACCAGTCCTATATAGTGTGGTAATTACGCCTGTATGTATTGATACTAAACTTCCTTTTGCATCATGCATGGTTATTCTTAACATGTACTAGTTAGTTGTTTATTGTTAAAACAGTTTTAATATCAGTGATTTGGGTATTCCTTGGCTAAAAGATGAAGCAAATCACACAAGAAAATGACACCAGTTAAATGCAGCTAATTGTGAGGTTTGAGAAAATGAAGGACACAAGTCTTAATGCTTGGCCCCCTTTGGGGGTGTTCAAGGCTGATAATGCACACCAGTCCTGAGTAAACACAATCTTACAGGCCCAATACCTACTGCCAGACAAGTTTATATCTAACTTCACATCCTTGTGAAAGAGAAAATCTGTTCTCTTTTGGTGTAGGGGTCAGACTTCCATCCTTCCATGTATTGCTGTTTCATTTATGGAACGGCATGAGTATAGTCATGTGATAGAAACTTGAGTTGAGGAAGGCAGTGCTTAGGAAAGACACCACACTACCTGCTTTATTGAAAGCTTGAAATAAACATCATCATGTTACATAATGGGTGAGAGGGGTGATCAAATTATATAGAAGTGAATGAAACTTATACCTGGGCCAGAAACCAAAGGGGCATTAACTAAGTTTATTCTAACATTCTTGCTATTCAGTTATTAATAGTAATAGCAACTAATATTGACTGCATTTTTACTATGTTAACTTTTGCTAGGATGGTACCAGTATATGACTATTGGCCTGGTTATGAGGAGCACCTTTTATCACTCTCAAAGGATTCTGGTTTGACAATATATTATATGGTCATGCTGACAATTTTCATACACAGTTCAATATGCTTTATATTTATTACCTTATTTACACCTTATTTTAACATTTTAGGTAGGCACTATTATTACTACCATTCTAGAGATTAAAAAAACTGAAGCCTAACATCAAGAAACATGTCAAAGTTAGATTGAAATCAAACAGGGTAACTACATAATCCCAGTTCCCAATTATTTATGAATTTTTGGACCTTTAGAACTGAAACTTTGAGTAGTCGGAGCATGATCTTTCTGCAAGTAAAGAAGTTACGATACGTAGTTATTCACCATTTGTTTGTAGAAATAACAGGGCAGTGTTGTGTGTATACTGGCAGAAAGCAGAAGGAAACCGAGATGATGCCAAGTGGTTTAATCAGATCTTTGAAGTTGAGAATATGTTTCTTAGGCTCATGTATTAGTTTGCTAGTGCTGCCGTAACAAAGCATCACAGTGTGAGTCGTTTAAAGAGCAGAATTATTTTTCCTTACAAGAGGCTAGAACTCTGAGATCAAGGTGTTGGCATGTTCGATTTCCTCTAGGACCTCTCTCCTTGTCTTGTGGATGGCTGTCTTGTTCTGTGTTTTCACACGATGGCTCTGCGTGTTGTCTGTCTCTTAAGTTCCTCTTCTTATAATGACACCAGTGATACCGGATTGGTGCCTACCCTAAGGACTTTGTTTCAACTTAATAACTCTTTAAATGCCTTATGTCCAAATAGAGTCACATTCTGAGTGGGAATAAGGGCTTCAACATATGGATGGGGGAGGGGAACATAATTCAGCTTGTAACAGCACGTAAAACAGAACCATGATATCCGCAGGTTCTATACCTTTCTCCATTGTGTTTTTCTTAGCTTGTAATGAGTATTTTTTAAAATATTTTATTTATTTTTAGAGAGAGGGGAAGGGAGGGAGACAGAGAGGGAGAGAAACAGGAATGTATGGTTGCCTCTCACATGGCCCTCACTGGGGACCTGGCCCGCAACCCAGGCATGTGCCCTGACTGGGAATCGAACCGGGACCCTTTGGTTCCCAGCCTGTGCTCAATCCACTGAGCTACACCAGCCAGGGCTGTAATGAGTATTTTTGAAAGCCCTAGCATGTCACCATTGTGCAAAGGAAAAATCAAAGAAATTATTTTGGTTTGAATGTTGAGAAAAAAATATCAGTATAGTTTGGAATAGATGCCATGATTAAAGTCGGCA
Source organism: Micronycteris hirsuta (assembly GCA_004026765.1). Taxonomy (NCBI): domain Eukaryota; kingdom Metazoa; phylum Chordata; class Mammalia; order Chiroptera; family Phyllostomidae; genus Micronycteris; species Micronycteris hirsuta. The sequence continues at coordinate 7,199 of PVJI01011791.1, forward strand.
TCAAAATACAAGAATGACAAGAATTAAGTTAAAAAACTTAGGAAGAATTGAATTTGTGTAGTGGACTTTGCAATCATGCAAGATTACTTACTGTCAATGGCACTTTTCTGCTGAACTATGGTAGGCATATATTTATTTTTGGAAATACATGGCATTCTCTTCCTTATATGTACATTCACATGTAAGTCACTCTATTATAAGATATACCTTTAAAAAAACCCTTCTAATATAGAATGATCATATATTTATAATATGATTCGTATTTTAAATAAGTTCATCTTCTTGTATTAAAAAGATACTTAAATATATAAGTTTGAAATTTTTAAAACTCAATTAGTCCAGGTATTTAAAAAATTAGAAAATTTTGTATAAAGACTTGATTTCAAACCATTGTGTTTCAAATTTTTCTGGAATATCTGGGCCTCCTTTTTTATCCCTAACTTACATGAATAACCTGGGATGAACCATAGGAATCTACTTTTCAATAATACGTCCAGATTACTCTTCTAGTAAAGTTATTGAATCACTGTATTTTATATATATATTTTTTCTTTTTTCATCAAAGAAATAAATAAGAAAAAGTTTGTTGGGTAGAATAGCTAACGTAACCAAGAGACCACCAAATACAGAGTTTCGGGAAAGGTACATGTTTCATTCCTCTTGTGTAAAAATCCAGACGGAGGAGTTCTGAGGTTTGAGTGTGGGAGGAGGGCTGCTCTGGAGCCCAAATGGTGAGAGCTAGCTCTCTAGAGTTGTGTTCAGGTCTCAGACTGAAGAAAGAGAGAAATAATAAGTAAAGAACAAGCAAAATATTCATAAATGTATCATCCAAAAGATGGCTCACATGTTCTGTGTGCATTCATTGTTCAGAAATAGTCACAAAGACAGTGTGTAACTTGGGAACTGGAAATGTCTGACTGAGTGGACACATACATATATAAACTCCAGGCACACATCTGCACCTGAAAATAATAATAATGGGAAAACTGTCCTTAAGCATCTCTCTCTCTCTCACAATCCAAACATTCAAAATGTCCATTAATAGATAATGAATAACCAAACTGTAGGACATTTATACAATAGAATGCTATTCAACCACAAGAAGAAATAAATGACCAATACAACCAACAGCACTGATGGGCAACAACTAGGACGTAGTGTTGGACCCAAATAAGCTGAGTGCAAAGAAGCACAATTACTTAAGTCAGTGTACGATGTTTGAAAGTGGCAAGACTAATCTACCATAGTAAAAGTTTTGTTTAAAATAGGACCTTATAGTTTTTTATATTTCTGTAGGATAATGATGTTATTAATTTCTGTAGGATAATGATGTCTATTTATTTATTCATTTATTTTTCTAATTGGTAATTTTTCTCTTCTTTCCTAGCTAATCAGTCTAGCTAAAGGTTTATGAATTTTCAGTTTTTTCAAAACCCTTGACAGCTTTCTATTTCATTTTTTTCCATATCAACTTTCTATTTTATTGATTTTATTTATCTTTATTTTCTGCTTCATATCCCTTAGCACAGGTTTAATTTTCTTTCATCTAGTTGCATCAGGTAAAAATTTAGATAATTACTTTTATTCCTCTCTTTGCTTATATAAGCGTTCACATTTTTAAGTAACAGCCAGCACTTGTAGTTCTTAAAACTTACTTTGACAGAGAAAGGCTGTTATCAATCATCCCAGCTAGAGATTCTGGAAGCCCCTCTAACATTTTCTGTGGATGTGCACACTCTACTCCTCTCGGTCTCTCCTGGAGAAGTTTCAGGGTTTTGCATGACAACTCTTAATCTCACAGAGCTGTGCTGGCCATCATAAACTACCCTCTTCTTTTCCCTAGAGCTGTTCACTAATAGGCTGGGACAGTGGATGCACTGTATTAGCTCCTCCCCTTCTTTCATAAGGGAAAAGTCTCAGGGTGTGCCCTTTTTCTTTACCTTGCAGAGCCTGATTGATCACCATACACCTCCCTTCCCTTTTCTCTAGGGCTGTGCACTGAAAATCTGGAATGCTGGGAACAAAATCTACTCTCTCTTCCCCTGAAGAAGATTCTTCATGGTGTTCTCTCTCCATCCTGCAGGACTGGGTTGGTTGCTAAGAGCTGCCCACCCCTTTTCTCTGGAGCAGGGCACTGAAGTTCCAGGAGTTTGGGTACAGGCTCCACCTCTTACCCTTACTCCTGAAGTATCTGGATTGTGACCCTTCACTTAATCCCTTAGAGTCCTGCAGCTACACCCTCTTTCTTTGCTCTTAGCTGTCCCTAGGCATTCTAACTAAGCTGGTTGCTTTAGTGATTTGAATTAAGACAAAAGTAGGTCTCTTCAACCTTAGAATGCTGAATGCATTCATTCACTCTTTCCCCCAAGAAAGAAAGTAGGCCAGGTGAATCTCTCTTTACATTGAGCTGTGCCAGCTTTGGAGAAAGGCTGACACGGGTAAAGTAAAACTCCACTTTTTACCCATTTCAAAGTGTTTCTTCTCATTTTTGTGCTCTTTTGAGGGTTGCAACTTCAATGCTGGATTCCGTAATATGTTTTTTTTTAACCACAAATGATCTAACCTAGAAATCAGTGACAAAATGAAGTTCAAAATAAGCAGATATTAAATAATATACAGGGTCTGGCAGAAGTAAGGCCTGCTTGAGTCTGGTTGATAGGGTAATTGCATGGATATAATACTTTAAAGTTTTAATTTGAACATTTCATCTAAAATGTCATATGGTGTACTTGAGTGTGATATTGTTATATTACAGAATTACATCCTTATGATTGTGTAATAAAAGACTTTGTAACAAAAAGGGGCGTTATTTGTGCCGAACCCTGTACTTTAAAAGGATTCAAACAAGTAATAACAAACACTAGAAAGTAGAAAATATTTTTAGCTGAAGAAAAATGAAGAAAATATTAAAATTTGTGGGTTGCATCTGAAACAAAGCTTGAATATAAATTTATAAATTTATATGCTTAGAAAGATGGCAAAGTAGAAAGTCCTAGCCCTCCTTCCTGCATACAAATGCCAGTAAACAATGATAGTTGGCCCAAAATATCATTAGGAGAATTCCATGACTTCATTTTGTCACTGATTTCTAGGTTACATCCTTTGTGGATAAAAAACATATCTCTTTAATATTTTAAAATTTCAGTATTTCTAAATTTATTAAATGTGGCCAATAGGTTAGCTTATCTTGATGAATATCCCATGCACATTTAAATAAAATATAAAATCTGTTATTATGTGGGAAGTTCTGTAATTATTAAATGTAAGTTGGTTGATTGTGTTACCCAAGTCTTCTATATTCATACAGATTTTTGTCTACATTTAGAACTGCATTTTTATCCATCTGACAATCTTTGGTTTTAATCAGAGTGTTCAGAATATTTAAAGTAATATAATTACCAATATGATTGGGCACTGATCTTCAATTGTGCTATTTCATTTTTAATTATTTAATGTGTTTCTATACTTTTCACTTTTTTGAATTTTTATATTTAAGTAGTATGATGACATTGTTTTATCACTATTTTACTATTAGTTCTACTTTTTAATTAGTTCTTTGTTTACAATTTACACCATGCAAATTTACTTTATGAATATCAATTTTAAAATAATATATCACTTCAGATATAGTGTAAAACCTCTGCAAGTGTACACATCCGTTTTCTCACTCTCATCCTTTTACTATTGCTCTCATAACATTTCCATATTTATTTAAAAGTTAAAACCACAGCACTACATGTGCATGACAAATAAGAAGAAATAGTTTATGCTTACTTATGTTTTGCCATATCATCACTCTCTATTACTTTCTATGGACTCAAATTTCTATCATTCTATCTGTTACATTTTCATTTGCCTGAAAATCAGCCTTGAAGTTTGTAGGGGTTTTGTTTTGTTTTGTTTTAGTACAGTTTGCTGACAATTAATTTACTTAGGTTTTATTTTTCTTAAAATATATTTAATTCTTATAAGCTAATTTTAATAAGATAATGTAGCTGTACATAGAATTCTAAGTTGATATTTTTCCTCTCTCTCAGTATTTTAAAGATATCAATCAATTACCTTTGGCTTACATAGTTTTTTAATGAGTAAGTTGCTAGATGTCTTATATTTGTTTTATTTTTGTAAACTGTTGTTTTTGTGTGGCTGCGACAAGGTAAGAGGGTTAAATAGACAATCAGTTAGTGTCACTCCATGACAGTCCTTATTGTTACTTAGTATTTCCATTTATATAAAGTCACTTGATAACCAAATATAATGATAATGTCATTTTGTGTTTTTTTATGTCATTCAATTTATTTAATATTTCTTCATTAATATAAAATCTCAGAATTTCTCTCCTTAAAATATTGAAATATGCTCAGAATGAGAAATCACTTGCAGTTTGCCTCTCTAGGAACCCGTATTTTCTAGCTGATGCATCAGTGTTTGTAAAGCCAGATACAATAGAGGTTTGCAGAAGAGCATCTTCTAGGGGAAATACAGCTGGTGTCATTTCCAACACACAATGTACTTCCAGAGCTTCTGGAATTCTCTCCTGGTCTGTCCTGAGTTTGGAATATCATTTCCATATTGGGCTGATGAAAAAATTCTTACCAATTCTTCAAGGCGATTCTACAAGATGATTCTTGATATTGATTCTTCATTGATATACCATCCATATTCATGAACTTTCTGAATGTTTTTCAACTTCCTTGCCCCACCTATAGGCAAAGTTAATTATTCAACCCTTATGCTCTAATAGTTTTATTTATACTTTCATTTTTTATAACATTATATAAATAGTCGTTACTAGAAACTCAGTCTTACTTTTAGTATATGCTCTAGTTAAGAATATGTTCAATCAAATTTTATTTCTCTATTATGTACAGTAGTATCAAGAAAGTATATGATGAAGAACGAGTTTATTTTATCATGTATTATTAGTATAACCTGTTCCCTTTATACTTCATGCAGAAAAGATACCTTTAGATACCTTAGAAAAAATGTCTTCCTTTAACAGTGTTTCTTTCACAGGCTTGGCTATAGAATTACTATATTCTGTGGAGACAAACACATAAGAAAAAGCTGATTTTATAAATAATTTTCTCCTTGGTTTTATAAAGTATTATTTACTTATAAGATAAAATGTATTCATAACAATAGTAATATATATTACATATGTCTATCCAGAAAGTATACAACAATGTATTATGAAAAATAGAGATATGTATTGAAGAAGATATAAGACACAAGAAACATTGTACAAAGAACAATGACACCTCAGTCCCCTTCAAAGTAGACACCTTGGGATCTCACATGGTTCTCCCAGCCTCCATCATCTGCCCCTTCATATTTTCCTGAATCCCATTGATAGTCTGAAATGTCTTCTCTTTCAAAGATTACTTTAGTTTTGGGAAAAGCCAGAAGTCTCAGGGTGCCACATCTGGGCTGAAAGGAGGCTAAATCTCCTGGGTGATTTCATGTTTCATCAAAAATCTCTGCGTGAGACATGATGCATGAGCAGACACATTGTCATAATGGAGCTGCCAATCACCAAAGTTGCCCATAGCTGTGGCCTTCTGAGTCATCCAAATAGTTCTGTAGAGGGATGTTCAAGATTAAGGCAAAATTTGATAGGCAGATTCATTGCTCTACTCTCTCTGTCATTTTGAATGTGACGGCCACACAGTACACATGCTCACTCAATGGCATCTACTGCCCCCACTGACTAGTACAGTGAAGTCATCATTGTCCATGCATGCTCATTCCAGTCCATCCTCCTTGGCTGCTGGGGTACATCAATGTCAGAAAAATCATCGTCATTATATTAACAATGGCTGAAGATTGTATATACATGTATGTGTGTGTGTGTGTGTGTGCATATATATATATATATATATATATATATATATATATATATATATTAATCCTCCTGAGGATATGATTTTTAATTTTAGAGAGAGAGGAAGGGAGGGAGAGAGAGGGAGAGGAACATCAATGTGAGATAAGAACCAATTGGTTATCTCCCCTATACGCCCCAACCGGTGATCAAAACTGCAACCTAGGTATGTGCTCTGACCAGAAATTGAGCCCCAAACCTTTTGGGTATATGGGACAATGCCTCAACCAACTTAACCACTTGGCCAGGGCATAATAGTTACATATTTTTAACATCATTATCATGAATGCATTTTATACATAAGCACCTTAAATCTGTGGATCTAAGGCAGAAACTATTTCCATGTTACTGATAAGAAAATTAAAGCTCTCAAATTAAATTGACTTGGAACATTTACAAATGTTTGTGTGAATCCTACTTGACAACTACAAAATGTAATTATTGGTCTTCTTTATTACTATTACATTCTCTACAACAGTTTAAACCAAAATAATGAGTCTGTGCACAATAGATGGGTGAAAGGCAAATCGTCATTTATTCTTCATATACAGGTTTCCAGTGAGATTACAATTTTCAATAATGCCTACAAATGTAAGCAATTTGATTCTTTGGGAAGTATAGTGAAAAATATTTGATAATGCAAAGAAAATATTTTATTTAAATATTCATATTTTATGCAAAAATTAAAGCTATTAGTACATCTTGAAAATAAGGAGGTAGGTGGGTACTGTTTCAAAGTTTGAAAGAAGTGAAGGGATTTGTCAAAGAACGTACATGAAGAACACATGGAAACGGTGTGGGGATTGACTGTGGAAGTGGGGAGTGGGGTGGGCAGAGGGGAGTGAAGGGGGAAGATTGGGCCAACAGTAACAGCATAAACAATAAAACATTATAAAAATCAAGATAAAGTATGTGTGATCAGGTCAACTATCTGCAGAACAATTAAAAACTGGTTTATTCAGCCCTGGCTGGTGTAGCTCAGTGGATTGAGCGTGGGCTGCAAACCAAAGGGTCGTCAGTTCAATTCTCAGTCAGGGCACATTCTTCGGTTGCAGGCCAGGTCCCCAGTGGGGGCCATGTGAGAAGCAACCACACATTGATGTTTCTCTCCCTCTCTCCCTCTCTTCCCTTCTGTCTAAAAATAAATAAAATCTTAAAAAGAAAACTGGTTTATTCAATCTACTAAAATTTCTTTTGCACTTTCATTCAAGAATAAGTCAGTTCCTCAGTAATGGGTATTTGGTTCCTCTCTCCTCACATGCTTTCTTTCCTCCTGCTCCACTGTATATCCTCATCCTCTTCTCAGCATTCTCTGCTTTCACCATTTCGTGGTTTTCAAGTCCAAGGCTCAATGTTAATCCTTTTGGATTCTCTCAACTGCATTACCATTTAAAGCTTATTTTTATCACCACAATAAATAGGAAGGAATTTCTAATTTCTCATCAAATGTGTTTTCAAGCATCAATATACATGCTGGTATTTGTGGCTGGTATTGTACAGGGCATTTTTAAAAATCACATGTCTAAATAAAGAGACAGAGCAGTGTGTCACACTTCCTTCATATCCAATCAATTAGTCAATGCTTTTCTCCTCTCCTGAATACTTAAATTCACTTTTTAGGAAATTTTGTTTGAAAACAACCTTCAGTGAGATATGAAGACAGAAGGATTTTCAAACTGCCTTTGCAGCATACTGAGGAACTGAATTAGATAAAAAAAAAAAAGCTGCATGAAACATTTCACATGCATAAAAAATAGATATCCTTTTAAATTAAAGAGACACATTTTTGTCCTTGAATATTCTGGAAGACTTCAAGTGGAACAAAAGTTTACAAGAAAACCAATTTTTGCATTCCCAAAATAGACTTATGGCAAAGGCTCAAAATTAACATTTTACTTGAGTTGAATTTTAACATTTGCATATTTTAGTTTAAAGAATGGTAATCTTTGAACTACCAATTCATCACATTCTACCTTAAATATTATATATAGATAAACTGGAAGGAAAGTGTAACAACTTATACCCGATAACCTGAGCATGATTTATTTCAATTGGTAATTAAAATTTCTTTGTTCTATAGTTATTGTCTTGTTTTAAGTCACCAAATATAGCTAATTAACTATTGTGCATAATTTTAGAAGTTAAATAGTGCTCATACAACTGATCATTGCTTGAATTTATTTTAAGGAATGTTGGTATATTTTGAAAACATCATTCTAGTTCTGAAAAATCAAGTTCTTTGTATTTTTTACATAATGTATGCCATTTAAGGAAAAAGTGGAGCAAAGTGATTTTGGTTAAATAGAGATTAGATCAATAATTCATGAACATCTGCATAGAATGATAGCTAAACTATTTACATGTCATGAAAACATTAAAGTGAAACCATAATAAGAAATTATGTTAATTATACCACATTACAGATTTTACCAAGCTGAAGTGCTTTAACCTGACTTTATTTAAAATAATATGTAATCACTAATCTAAAAATTACACTTCTCCCTAGCATCTGATATTTTTATGAAGTAAATGTGAAGCACATCGCATAATGTTTGTTAAGACAATTGTGATATCATAATGGGGAGCCACAAAATAAATTATTAAGAAGTCATTTGTATAAAATAACTTTATACTAAAAAACACTTTATACTACATATACACATATGCAAAATAATTAACACATAGGACTTTTAAACAAACCCTTTCAATTTAGGTTTTGTAACGTGGCATGATGGGTTTGAGCCTTGGTCCTTTGAGCCTTTCACAATGCTCTCTGTTTCATTTTTTCAATTGCAACATAAAAATAATAACATCTACCATGCGAGATTGTTTTGTGGATTAAGTTAGGATGTATATCTAAATTTCCTCACACAGGGTCTGGTAATATACGGTACTTATGTGAGTTTTTACTTAATAGGAAATGTAAATCGAGAAAAAAACTTAAATGTTCAATATTTTATGAGCACAAATATGTTAATGGGAGATTTAGCAAATATCACTGAATAATAATATTGGAGCCAATTCTTTATTGTAAGTGGTTTCAATAAAGCACATTTTTGAATTGTGACATTGGTGTAATATGGTTGCCAAAAATTTTCATCAGGCTTTAAGCTTACTATTCTAAAAGCTAACAATGATTTCTCTGTAAAGTGCATAGCTGTTTGTTTGGTTTTTTTTTTGCTTTCTTTCATGACACTTCACAATATCAATGCAAGAAATTTTGTCTTTCAAACTCAATTATATTAGATATTTATAAACATTTTATTTGGAAGTATTTCTGCAACAGCTGGAGGGAAAGACATGTGGAAGAGGCCACCTAGAAAGGACAGTCAAAAGCCTAGGCTACAGGGAGTGCTGCTCCCAAGACACACGCCACGTCCCACAGCCACACTTCTGAAACACTTACACCCAGCCTTCCCTGGACGGTTCTCTCAGTAAGGTCACCTTCCACCCTGGCATTATCAGAAAAAATAAAATTTGGTGCATTACTTTTCGGATCTTCTCTTAAGATCATTCATGCTGAGAAGAATTGGGAATAAAATATATTCTGAATAGTTTCAGTTATTTTATGAAGTAAGATCTACATTTTCAGGACAACTCTCTAAATCTCTTTTGAAAAATCTAGGGTCTAGTTAAAACAATATATCTTAAGAGAAGAGACCTGATTGATACTATGCCTTTCTTCTGTAATTATTTCCTAACCATTGGTAAAACCCAATTGGTTTTTGTACCTAGAACTAGATGATTTATTTGGGAATTTTTGGCTATCTCTTCTTCTCTAAAGAGAAAAAAAATCTTCCTAAGATCTTAAAAAAATCACTTAGTCAATCTTCACATATGAGTACACAAGTGTGATACAATTTCAAAACAATTCTCTATCATTTGCTTTCATGTCGGATGCTCCACTTACTAGAATTCAATCAATGGGAAAGCATTTTCACAATGTTTTCTTGTAAGGATTGGTTCTATTGTTATTTGTCCTTGTATTTTATATTTCTCAGCCACTCTCACAAATTTATATCTATACTAAGTTCTTTTAGTTTAGAAATTAAAAGCTCTTTATTAACTGCACCATCTCAAGTGAAATTCTTAAAAATGTGCTACATAGAGGCAGTCCTGCGTCCATCGCAGATGGACTTACTGAAAGACCCCGCAGATTCTCATATATCTAAGGACTAGTTGGTTACATATGCTCTAACTTGTATTAATTGCCCAAAGGTAATTTACAACATGTGGAATAAACAAACTGAAGCTTATGTTTGTGAAAAGGGAATAAAGCTGAAAAACACTACTAGTGTTTATACATTTTTTAAAAATCTAGGAAACTTTTCTATTATGTGTTCTTGCAATCATTAAGATTTATATCTATTAATGGCTGAGGATTCAAAATAGAAATTGCATGGCGTGGACCTCATATGATCTCCACAACCCACAGGACAAAAACTCCCTCTAATCCTAAACCAGTTCCTTAGCGAGGTAGGTGCTACTTGTTAAAACAGCACGTGTTCCTGAAGGTACAGGCTGCCCAGACAGACATTGTGCAGGCCTGCGTGCCAATATGAGTATGCCAGTACAGTCATTGTTCTAGTGAGAAATACACGTACTAGTCTAACTGAGAAAATATACACAAATTTGTAAGACAGTTTGGTGTTTAATGATATATTTTACCAATATCATTATAATGTGTCAACATTAGATGCTGCTTAGAAAAGATAACCTAGGCCTTTTAAAATTTCATCAGGCTTTGAATTTGGGTAAGGGACTTTGTGCTTATTTTCATCACTTATAAAATTAAGATAATAATCACACCTCATAAGGTTAGCTGAAACATTAGTAGGACTGACCATATGTAATGCACTTAAAATGATGCTTGCAACGTAGTAAGTGTCACCGAATTTTTTAAGTATGTCTACTCTGGGGTCCAGGTTTGTGGATTATATCATAATAAGATCCTGCCCTTTTATACTCATTCTTAGAAATCAATTTCCACCTCTATTTAACTTTTGGCATGGTAGTCCAGGTACCTATCTATCATCTTTTATTATTAGACTGATGAACAATTGAAGACAAAGAATAATAAGAAGGAAGACTTTAAAGCTCTTTTTATGATATTTTGCTCCAAACTCTCTCCATGACATTTAAAAACTACCTCAGATACTTCACAGAATTTCTTCTTTTGCCTTATCAAATGATGGCTGATAATTAAAAGTTAATTTTATCTGCCATAATGATATGGTTAAAGTGGAAAAGATTAAGCTTCTTGAATGTCAATTAGCCCAGACATAGTAACTTCATTTACCAAACTCAATCCATAGGCAACCACATACCCAAATCTGTCCTTACTATTAAATCTCATGAGCAAATCTCCAAAGAACATTATATCTACATTTATCTATTTCTTCATCAAATAGTGATGCCAAAAGACCTGTTCTGATTTTTTGTTTGCATTTTGCCTTAACAATTGACAAAGACTTCTGCAAGTTTTGTATTTTTAAATTTCCTAGTATTTGTCTAATTTGTTTCTATCAGATAAGCAACACATTTCCTGAAGCAAAGAAAGTATTTTAACCTTTGAGGCTATCTACCCTTACTCTCACAAGTTTTTGCGAGGAAGCAGTAAAAAAAGAGACTCTTGCAAACCACTCATAATGTAAATGAATAAGACCTGCCTTGAAATCATTTAGTCGTATTTAATTAAAAAATTATATATGTTCTTTACTTTTAATGCAGTAAATACCCATCTACAAATTTTTGCTAACAAAATACTTGAAAAGTTTCACAAGAATTTTACACACAATTTTTTACTAAGGATATTTGTTTAACAATGATAATGGAAAAGAAAAATAATGAATGATTAAAATTTAATTGCCAGTGATGTTATATGAAGTGAAATAAATGATTCTATATAAATTGATACCTACAGTATGTAAATTAGAATGTTAATGCTAGTTTTTTAGTATAAAAATGAAACATGTAGTTAACCTATAATTTTATTTGGTTAAATAGACATAGATATAGATATGGATATGGCTATAGATATCTAGACACAGATATCTATTTGTACAGATATCTGGACACTGATGTAGATATATATTTACACTTTGGTCCTTGTCTATTTAAACTAATCTTCATCTTAGTGCCACAAGAAAAGAAAAGCCCCCTGGCTTATAACCTAAATAATGCATTAGGAAAATTGCATACTAACTCAAGGGTCCATCTTAATCCCCTCTCCTTTCTCTTCTTAGGTAAATAAAAATTCCTGGATAAGAGGAGAAGGAAAAGAGTAAAAGAGTTAGAAACCCAGAGAGATCTGGAAATCTGACATAAAAAAGATTCTGTGCTGAATTTGAAGAAAAACAACTGAGAAATTGTTACATTTTAGAGAGATTCTATCAATATCTTTACACCCGCTGAACACGATGTAAAGGCAGTAGATAAATCCTGTATCTCCATGAGTTTTAGTCATAGTGTCTCACCAAGTTGTGCGGACTTCTGTACCACCTTTCTGTGCAGTTAAAAGTGACAGATAGTAGCATCAACAGTTCTTTTATTATTGTTATTCAAGTACATTTATCTTCATTTTCATCTCACCACATCCCCCCACCCCCTGCACCCATCCCCACTTCCCACCCTCGAACCCACCACTTTTGGCTTTGTCCATGGGTCCTTCATACATGTTTCTTGATGCACCCCCCACTGTTATCCCCTATTATCCCTCTCCCTCCTCCTCTCTGATTACTGTCAGATTGTTCTTTATATCAGTGTCTCTTGTTGTGTTTTGCTTGCTTATTTGTTTTGTTGATTAGGTTCCACTAGAGTTCTTGAAATTGTAATCATTAGCAGATATCTTCAAGCACCTAAGAGAACAAAGACAACAGGAATTGTAAAAACCTTTCAACTGATTGTGCAAACACTAAATGAATGGAATTGACCGTTTTCCACCACTGTGGAATGGGTATTCAAAATGAAATTTAGAGTCAGTTAAGAACTCAAATTCAAATTTTAATTTTTGGCATCTGACTTTATGGTTAATGAAATTGGTTATTTAAAATAATGTAAATCAAATAGGACACACAGATACAGCTAGTAGATTAAATTGCTGCATCCACTTTTTTCTCTTTAAAGCAATTCCACAAAATGGTAAGACAATAATTTATTAAAACATAAATCTACAAGGAAACACAGAATGGGAGAAGAGACACCACTAAGCAGTACTGACATCTAGAAAGCAGATAAATGAAAAAGGACAGAATGGATCCCAGGAAACTGGCTCCATAGCGGGCCAGGGGGCTGAGAGCACCAGCTTAACTCACACTGCATCATCCTCCTAAACCACACAGTTTGGTGGCACTAGAAACCTTTTATATGTGTGTGTCTGCATGTGACTTGGTAAAAATAAAGAGAATTGGTTAAAAGCCTGTGTAAGAAACAGAAAAAGCCTATCCTCTTCTGTGCAGCCAAAGCTCCCACGCCACTATCTTGTTGATCTCCTGGTAAGAAGGAGACTATTCAGGCCTCACAGCACTATTTTTCTGTCTTATTGTGGTGCTCTCTACTTCTTTAAAGTTTATAATTCCTATGTAAAGAATGTAAAGTTCACTGCACTAAAACTTGGAGATCAGTCATCTAACAACATAGACACCCAAATTGTAGTTCAGATGCTCCTTTCGCAAGCACAGGTTTTTCAATGAAATATTTTTTATTTAATGTCCCTGTGCTTATAGGCTATTCTTTTCCTGCTACCAATGGCAACATAAGAAAAATAAATGAAAATTGAGGCAAGCACTTTTGAGCTTGCTTTAATAAACTTGATTTGAGGAAATACATTTTAATTTTATAGTAAATTTCCATTGAAATAAAATTTTCATGTATCGTGTGAGGAATATATATCTAAATTTTACACTAATAATTCATGTACTCCTCTACATTATAATGCCAAATAAAAAATTCCATTATAACTTCAAAGTCAGTAACTTCATTGAAATAGATAATAAATATGATTTGTTATATTCTCAACTTAAACCTTTCTAAGGAACAGAACACTGTAAACTTCTTTCATTCAATGTTGAAAATGATCTAACATGGAGGCCTAAAATACAGGTTCTGGCACAAACAAAGCTGCTGTTTTAGCATGTAATTTTATCACATAATATATTCTATAACATAATCATAAGCATGTAATTCTGTAACATAACAATACCACAGTCAAACATACCACGTGACATTTTAGATGAAATGTTCAAATTGCTGTCCATCTTGTGTGAGACTTTCACATACCCTAAGAACCACACTCAAGCAAGCCTTACTTCTTTTTAAGTTTTTTTAAATTTATTTTATTTTTTATTGTTTTCAAGTACAGTTGTCTCCATTTTCCCTTCACCACTCTCCCCTGCACTACCCATCCCCATCAAGCAAGCCTTACTTTTGCCCAACCCTGTATATGTAGAAATTAGCTAATTGAGATACTTAACTCGGTGCTTGTACATAGTATATATTTGGGAAATAAAAGCAAGTTAATGTAATGAATACATACAAGGTACGAAAAACAAAAGGAAGGAAAGAAGAAAGGAAGAGAAACAGGAAGGGAGGGAGACAGATTTCATATATTTTAGTATCTCACTCTGACTAATATACAGTATTCAGTAAATACAAATAACAGTGTTTATTGTTTTCCAAGTTATTTAATTTTGGAGCAGTGGCTATTATGCACATAGCTCCCCTAGCACAACCCCTGAAATAACAACACTAGGACCAAGCAAAACAATATCTTGTTCCAGAAAATGGCAGACATTTAAGTCCTATTTCCATTCACTTTTAACAGGTCATGATGATAAATACACATGTAAGGTAATAGGCAAGTCTTAAATACAATTGATATTTTTTCTGATTATAGGTGCTGTTTTGTTTGCTTAGGCAAAAGAGGGCAGCATAAAAAATTAAAGGAAAATAATAAACAAACAAATAAAAAAAAATAGCCTAACATTTCTGGTCAAGACAGAGCTGTAGATAAACACAGACCACTTCCTTGCAAACCACAGCAAAAATTACAACTAAACTCCAAAAGAAACTATCATCCAGAATCATCAGAAAATTGAGCTCTGTGGAAGTCCAACAATCAAAGAGTTAAAAAAGCCACATTCATCCAGACAGGTAGAAGTGGAGACATAGAATAGGCAGTCCTACACTCACATATGGTAGATAAAAATTGGGAAGGATACCTTGGGAGTGAGGAATTCCAGCCCCACATCAGATCACCCGGCCCAGGGTTCTAGTGCCAGGAAAATAAGTCCCTATAACTTTTGGCTGTAAAAACCAGTGGGAAAGGGTGGCAAAAGAAATTGAGGGATTCTTAGGTGTCTCCTATTGAAGGACCTGCAATGGACCTAGGACTTACTCAGATTCACTCCCTCTGGGTTCAACACCAGGGCAGCAGCTGGAAGGCCACCAGGAGCATATGGGGAGAAACGGAAGTATCTGGTATCAGGGTGAATGCCAGGAGACAGCTTCTTCCTACACAAAATTCCAGAGGCCAGGCAGAGGCCATTGTCTCTTTTATGAACCTTCCCCCATGCAGAGCCACAGAGAAGCAACACCATATCTGAGACTCCATCAGCCTGGTTCACCAGGGTTGCCTCATCCTGGAGATTATCTAAAGCTCTGCCCCATCAAATTATGAGTGTGCTCTTTTACAAAAGACAATACTACCAAGACAGAGAGTCAAAGCAACTCTACCTAATACATAAAAACAAACATAGGGAAGCTGCCAAAATGAGGAGATGAAGAAATATGACCCAAATGAAAGAACAGAACAAAAATCCAGACAAGAACGAAACAAAATGGAGATAACCAACCTATCAGATGCAGAATTCAAAACAATGATTATCAGGATGCTTAAGGAGATTATTGCATACTTCAACAGCATAAAAAAGACCCTGGCATAAATGAAGGTTATACATTATTTCTTTAGTTTCACTAAGGAAATAATGAAAAGTTTACAAGGAATTGACAGTGGGATGGATGAAGCCAAGACTCAAACAAATGATTTGGAACATAAGAAAGATAAAAACTTTCAATCAGAATAGTAAGAAGAAAAAAAAAATCCAAGAAAAATGAAAATAGGGTAAGGAGCCTCTGGGACAATTTTAACTGCACCAACATTCAAATCATAGGGGTGCTGGAAAGTGAAAAGAAAGAACAAAAATTGGAAACTTATTTGAAAAAATAATGAAAGAAAACCTCCCTAATTTGGTGAAGGAGACAGACATAAAAGTCCAGGAAGCACAGAGAGCCTCAAACAAGATGGCCACAAACAAGCCCACACCAAGTCACATCATAATTAAAATGCCAAAGGTTAAAGATAAAGAGCAAATCTTAAAAGCAGCAAGAGAAAAGCAGAGTTACCTACAAAGCATTTCCCATAAGACTGTCAGCTGATTTCTGAAAAGAAACTTTGTAGGCTAGAAGGGACTGGCAAGAATTATTCAAAGTGATGAAAAGCAAGGACCTACAACCTAGATTACTCTATCCAGCAAAGCTATCATTTAGCATGGAAGGGCGGATAAAGTACTTCTCAGACAAGTTAAAGCTGAAGTAGTTCATCATCACCAAGCCATCATTATGCAAAATGTTAAAGGGACTTGTTTAAGAAAAAAAGAAGATCAAAACTATGAACATTAAAATGACAATACAGTCACAAATATCAACAATTAAATCTAAAAACTAAGGAAAAAACATTACAGAAACAGAATCATAGATATAGATATCATTTGGAGGGTTATTAGTTGGGATGGGGAAGAGGGAAAATTAAGGAAAAGGTTCAGGGATTAAGAAGTACAAATTAGTAGGTACAGAATAGGCAGGGGAATGTTAAGAACAGTATAGGAAATTGAGTGGCCGAAGAACTTATATGCATGACCCATGGACGCGAACTAAGGAAAGGGGATTGCCAGAGGGAATGTGAGGTACAAGGTGGAGGGGGGCAAAAGGGATATGTTTGGATAACTTTGATAGCACAGTTAATAAATATAATAAATATATAAAATATATATTTAATTTTCTACTTAAAAATACCCAGCCTAGTTGCTAAGGTTCTCATGTCTCAGAGGTAATGCCATACACTCAAACCAGTACAATCCAGCAGATTACTTGCCATTGGTTAAATACTCTAAAGCAGTGTAAAAATAAAAGTCTCTGCAAGTAATGAAAAGACAAAGAGAACATAATTTCAGTGAAACAGAATTATCTACAGAAATATCAATGTTCAAACGTGTATGGAAAACTATGTTACTTAGAGTAAACATGTCTGATGAAGATTGAAATAGAATAAGAAATATCAATGAAGTCATAGATATTACAATAGGACAAGCAGCATTGGAGAGTCAGAGCACAATGAAAACATACAAACACCTCCTTGGGATAACTTCATGATTCAGGCAGCTTTTGAGTCTGTGGAGAGGTTCATCCTATAACTAGATAAGCACCTTCAATTATCTACTTCCCTGGCATTAGGTTCATTTACTTTGCTACACAGAACACAAAGGCACATGCACACACTTCCATTAGAGTGGGTAAACAGACATAAGCTATGGTGCATTCACAATGGACTATTATGTACCTGTAAAATTAAATGAGAATAGATCTCTAAAAGCTGATATGAAGTAATTTCCAGAATATACTGCTAAATAAGAAAGCGAAGTTAAGAGGAATAGGAACACTCTATCATTACTGATGGGAATATAAAATGGTATAGCCACTTTGGAAGACACTTGAGCATTCTCTTTTAAAACTAAATAGACTCTTACCACAATCCAGCAATCATCCTCTTAGGCATTTACCTAAAGCAACAGAAAAGTTACATCTGAAAGAAAAAATATATGCACATGGATGTTTAGAGCAGCTTTATTCATAATTACCAAGCCTGGAAGTAACCAAGATGTCAGTAGGTAAATGGATAATGAACCGTGGTGCATTTAGAAAATGGAAAATTATTCAGTGATAAAAAGAAATGAGCTGTCAAGTAATGAGAAAGTATAGAAGAAAATACATGGAAGAAACTTACATGCATATTACTTAGTAAAAGAAGCCAATCTGAAGAAGGCTACATACTGTATGATTATACGTGACATTCTGGAAAAGGTAAAACTATGGAGACAGTAAAAAAGATCTATTATCTCCCCTATAGTTGCCTGGGGAGAAGGGGGAGGTTGGGAAAATGGACAGGAGGCAGAAGATTTTTAGGATTAGTGAAATTTCTATGTATAACACTGTAATGGTAAAAAATGCATAATCCAGTTGTCCAAACCCATAGATGGTACAGCACCAAGAGTAAACCCTAATGAAACCCGCAGACTTGGGGTGGCAACAATGTGTCAGTGCAGGTTCATCAGTTGCAACAGGTGTTCCACTCTGGTCCAGGATGTTGGTAGAGCTATCTGGAAACTCTTTGCACTTCTCATTCAATTTTACTTCAAACCTATAATTTCTCTAAAAACTAACGTCCATTTTTAAAAAAGCAAGTGACAAGTCATTTTGTAAAGAATGAGGGACATGGGTTTATTTTTGTAAAAAAAAGTAATAAGAATGGAATGAATATCATTAAAACTGGTTGCCTAGAGCAGGTGGATAGTATCCATTAGAGAAGTGAGTGCCACTTTTTAAAGCATATCTTTTCATATGGATTTTGAATTCTAAAAACAAATATATTGATATAACCATATATCAAATTATAGCAAATGCATTGAGAAAGTAGAACTTATACAAGTAAATTTCATTAATCCAAGTGAATATACACACAACCTATAAAATTTAAAAGAACGACAAAAGTCGTGAACATTATTTAGTAGCTTTAATGATTTTAATGCTATAGGTGTATCAATTTTATAATTATATATGGTAGTATTGCATAGATGAGTAAATACATTGATATCAAAGGCATACAGAATTCTCAATGTGCTAGAGTGGCCTGCAAAAGTGTATTGGGAATATTACAAGGGAAGAAACTTAAGGTAATGGAATAGAATTTAAAATTTCAGTATAAACTCATTATATATGTTTGTATATATAATATGGTATATATACATACACATATAATGTAATATAATCTAGCAATGTATCTAATTCCCTTTTTTTCTGCTAAGAAGAGTAATAAATAAGATCGCTGAATAACAAATGAATGGCCTAGTGCCATTTGTGTACTTCCAAATGTATATATTAAAGCCTAATCCCCAGTATGGTGGTATCTAGAAGTGGGGTCTTTGGCAGATCGTTAGGTTATGAGGGCAGAGCCTCATGAATGGGATTATTACCAATATAAAACATGCCCCAGAGAGCCACCTTATCCCTTCCACTATGTGAGGTTACAGTGAGAGGTGGCCACCTATGAACCATGAATCAAACACTTTCTAGACGTAGAATCTGCTGGCAATTTGATCTTAGAGCTCCATTCTCCAAAACCTGAGAAATAAATTTCTGTTGTTTTTAACTCATTCAGTCTATGATATTTTTGTTATAGAATCTCAAACATAATAAGATACCTACTATTCTTGTATCCTCATCTTGGTTTTTAAATACTATTCAGATCAAAATAAACAGAACTTCCTGAAAAAAAAATGACTAATCCCAAGGTTGATGCAGGACATGTTAAAAGACATGTTAAAAGCGTGTCTAATTCTTCAGTGGGCTATCCAAGGGCTTTTGCCTTTCACATTTCTCTGGCATGGGTTATCTGGCTTCTTCCTGACCTTCTCTAACTGCTGTTAACAGCTGCTCCTAGAGCCACCCACTATATATAACCTTTGCTGCTGGAGTCACTGAGCTAAGACCAAGCTCAATCAAACTCAGACAACTTCTGGTGTATCCAGGTGACTAACAGGAAACCCACCTGTCCCAGTCAACTCAACAAACTGGAGAATAGGTTTATCTAGGCTGATATAACATCCTGACTGTTTCTCCTGTATGTCACAGGATGCTCAACCAAAGAAAGTAAAGCCAATTCTCTGTCCTTGCTATCATTACGGATATTTATCATAGTTCTGTTTAGTTTTAATATTTTTAAAATTCTTTTAATTTTATTTCATTTTAAAATTAAGTGAATTGTGGTGATATTGGTTATAAAATTATATAGACTTCAAGTGTCTATTTCTATGATACATGATCTGTGTTTTGCGTTATGCGCCCACCACCATAAGTCAAATTATCTTCTGCCACCCTGCATTTACCCTTTACTAGCCCCCTTATCTCCTTTCCTTCTAGTAACAAGCCTACTGTTGTCTGTGTCTATGGGTTTCCATTTTAATCCCACATATGAGTGAATTCGTATGGTTCTTAGCTGTTTCGGACTGACTTATTTCACTTAACATAATATTCTCAAGGTCCATATATGTTGTTGCAAATGACAGTAGATCAACTTTTCTTATAGCTGAGTAGTATTTCATTATACATATATACCACATCTTCTTTATCCAATCATCTATCAAAGGACAGTTTGTCTCCATATCTTGGCCACTGTGAATAATGCTGCAATGAACATGGGGTGCATATATCTTTGCAAATAATTTTTTTCAAATTTTCCAGTTAGATATGTAGAAGAGGGATTGCTGGGTGTTATTGTAACTCTACCCTTAATTTTTTTGTTGAAGAAGCTCCATGCTATTTTCTATAGTGGCTGAACTAGTTTACTTCCCACCAGTGGTAAATGAGGATTTCTTTTTCTCCACAACGTCTCCAACACAGGTTATTACTTGTCTTGTTGATCATAACCATTCCAACAGGTGTGAGGTGGTATCTCATTGCACTTTTGATTTACATTTCCCTAATAGCTAGTGAAGTTGAGCATCTTTTCACATATCTGTTGACCAACTGGGAAAGGTGTCCGATCAGGTCCTCTGCCATTTTTTTTATTGGATTGTTTGGTTGGTGTTCAGTTGTATGGGTTCTTCATATAGTTTAGATATTAACCCCTTGTCAGACCTATTGTTTTCAAATATATCTCCCATTTTGTTGGTTGTCTTTTTGTTTTGTTGTTGGTTTCTTTTGCTGTGCAGAAGTTTTTCAGTTTGACATAGTCCCATACATTTATTTTTTGCCTTTATTTCCCTTGACTTTGGGGGCAAATTCATAAAATTTCTCTAAGACCAAGGACTATAAGTTTATTACCTATGTTTTCTTCTATGTAATTTGTTATTTCAGATCTTATATTTAGTCTTTTACCCATATTTAGTTGCTTTTTGTCCATCAGGAAAAACTATAGTTGAGTTTCATTCTTTGACATGTGATTTTCTAATTTTCCAATTCTCCCAGCACCATTTATTGAAGAAGCTTTCTTTTCTCCATTGTATGTTTGTAGGTCTTTTTCCAAAAATTATTTGCCTGTATGCATGCGGTTTTATTTGTGAGCTCTCAATTCTGTTACATTAGTCTGTGTGTCTGTTTTTCTGCCAATACCACGATATTTTGATTGTTGTTGCTCTGCGTATAATTTGCCATCAGGTAGTAGGATACCTCTGGTTTCATTCTTTATTCAGAGGATTGCTTTGGTTATTCAGGGTCTTTTGTGGTTTCATACAAATCTGATGACTTTTTTTTTCTTTTTTTTAATGTCATTGGGATTTTGATGGGGATTTCATTAAATATGTATATTGCTTTGGGTAATAGGGCCATTTTAACTATGTTGATTCTTCAAATCTATGAACACAGAGTATCTTTCCATTTTATTTTGTTTTTTAAATTTTTAAACATAATGCTTTGTAGTTTTCAACATACAAGCCCTTCACATCCTTTCTTAAGTTTATTCCTAGGTATTTTATTCTTTTTGTTGCAATTACAAAAGGAATTATTTTTCATTTATTTTTCTGAAATTTCATTTTTAATATGTAGGAATGCAGTTGACTCTTTCCTTTTAAGATTTATTTATTTATTTTTAGAGAGAGGGGAAGGGAGGGAGAAAGAGAAGGAGAGAAACATCCATGTGTGGTTGCCTCTCATGTGTCCCACTCTTGGGGACCTGGCCCACAACCCAGGCATGTGCCTTGACTGGGAACCAACAACCCTTTGCTTCACAGTCTGGCACTCAATCCACTGAGCCACACCAGCCAGGGCAGAATGCTGTATTCTTGAAGATTGATTTTGTATCAGGCAACTTTGCTATATTTTTTTTATTTTTTCTAGCATGCTTCGATGGAGTCTTTAGTGGTTTATATATAGGGTCTGGCACAAATAATGCCCTTTTTATTACAAAATATTTTATTACAAAATTTACACATGTAATCTGTAACATAACAATGTCACACTCAAGCACACCGTATGACCCTTTAGGTGAAATGTTCAAATTAAAATTATAAATTACTACACCAATATTATTGCCCTACCAAACACGTTCAAACAGGCTTTACTTCTGATGAATCCTGTATAAAGAATCATGTCATCCGAAAAAAAAAGTGACACTTTCACTTTGTCAGAATTGTGGTGTGAAAAATTCCCTTGGTCTCTCCCCTTGAGTTTCAACAATTTGAACAGCTATAATTTAACAAAGGATCCTCTGTTCAATGCACAAACACATGTGAGAGATCCACGCATTGAAACATCTAAAAGTGGGCAAGAGGAAGTGAACCAGGAAGACGAGAAGAGAGAAGCGCTTGAAGGAGCCATGGACAGTGTCTTGCATTCCGAAATTCACTGCAGGGCTCATCCTGGAGAGAAGGGGAATCAGGTTGTGGCTGACAATCCCTGTGTCTGGAGGAGCAAAATGGTTTAGTGAGCAGTAGGAGCTGTGGCTGAGCCCAGAGACCTGCACAGAGGTGAAGCACAGAGGTGTGGCCATGGTTGTCTGGCAATGGTATTACAAAGAAACAAAGCCATGGAATCTTGCCACCTTCTTTTAACCTCGCATAGCTCACCTCTCCCCATCCTTCTTGTCGGGTTCCAAAACACGTCATCTGTGAACCTGAGAACTGGTACTACAGAAACACATTTCTTGAGTTTTGTTTTTTAATTTACTGTGTGACTGATCCCAGCATCACATATAAGCACAGAGGGGATGCTGCGGAGGTTGATATTGCTGGAAGAGCAAAGTGATAAAAGGAGGCTGCTGGGTTCCTCCAGCTCACCCCACCTCCACACATGGAGACTGTGCTGCTAGTGGCATCTGGTTGCAGTGTCTGGACAACACTGGGATTTCACAGATTTTAAGCCCCATTGCCCACTGTGTTCCTCTGTAGGGTTGGTCCCCTGGGTCCAGAATGATCAGAACACAGTGAAGGTGATCACCTTCCCAGGGAACACAGTACATTTTCTACCACCCCAAGGAGATCTGAAAAGCTGGAGAAGTGAAAGAGCTAAAAACTTGTGATTCAGCATCACCTACAGGAAAATAATAGAGGCTTCTTATCACTCTACATACTAGAGAAGAGCTTCTCATACATAGCTGCCTAGACAAAAAGAAATTCATCAAATATCATGGATAATCAAGGTAATGAGACAGTTTACAAAGAAATGTTTTTAAATATTCAGAAAATTAACTTAAAGACACGGAAATATATTATTTAAATGAAACAGGCCCTGGCTGGTGTAGCTCAGTGGATTGAGCGTGGGCTGGGAACCAAAGGGTCCCAGTTCGATTCCCAGTCAGGGCACATGCCTGGGTTGCAGGCCAGGTCCCCAGTGAGGACCATGTGAGGAGCAACCATACATTGCTGTTTCTCTCACTCTCTGTCTCCCTCCCTTCCCCTCTCTCTAAAAATAAATAAATAAAATCTTAAAAAAATGAAACAGAATCCAAGATTACAATTATTAAAAATCTCAACAAAATGCAAGAAAACACAGATAGGTAGTCAAATGAATTCAGTAGCCAAATCAATGAACAAAACAAGTACTTTACCAGAGAGGCCAAGACTTTAAAAAGAGCCAAATAGAAATTTTGGAGAGGAAGAACTCAGTAAAAGAGATCAAGAATGAACTAGCAAGCATAAGGAATAAAAAATAACCATATGGAGGAAAGAATTATTGATATTGAAGAGAGAAATCTAAAAATGACACAGAGGGAAAAAAGAGAGGCTTTGGTGTAAAAAAAAAAAAATGGAAGAACTCTACAAGAATTATATGACCACACTGGAAAGAGCAATATAAGAACAAGCATACCAGTAGAAGAGAGCAAGAAGGGAACATAAATAGTTAATGAGAACTTCCCAAACCTGTGGAAAAAATTAGATTTTCAAATTCAAAAAGCAAACTGAACACCGAATTGCCTCAATCCAAAAAAGCCTTTTCCAAGGTAACTTGTATTAAAACCATCAAATATTATGACAAAGAAAGGATTGTCAGGGCAGCCATGGAAAAGAAGAAAGTAACCTATAGAGATTATCATCATCATCAGCCCTGGCTGGTGTAGTTCAGTGGATTGAGCGCGGGCTGGGAACCAGAGGGTCCCGGTTCGATTCCCAGTCGGGGCACATGCCTGGGTTGCAGGCCAGGTCCCCATGAGGGCCATGTGAGACGCAACCATACATTGCTGTTTCTCTCCCTCTCTGTCTCCCTCCTTTCCCCTCTCTCTAAAAATAAATAAAAATAAAATCTTAAAAAAAAAGATTATCATCAAACTTCTCATTATTTTCATATTTAAAATTATATCATGAACATTTCACCTAATATTAAATTATTTTTGAATATATGAATTTAAAGACTGCAGAATATACAAGGTAATGGTAGATTTTATAGAATAAAAATGCAAGAGACTATCAGTACTATGTTGACATATAATTGACATATAGATTATTTCCAATATTTACTAAATTAAATTTCATTGTCATAATTATCACAGCATAAATTTTATTACATCTGTGATTATATCATTAAAATAGTTTATAAGATGGAATTAAAGAGATTATATTTTACTTAGAAGATTGTATGGTAAGTTAAATAAGTAAGAGAAAGACAAATATTATATGATTTCACTTATATGTGGAATCTAAAAATAAATAAAATAAATGAGCAAACAAAATGGAAACAAAGTCACAGACGCAGAGAACAAATTGATGGCTGCCCGATTGGAGGGCAGGGGTAGAGGGATGGGTGTAAAAGGGAAAGGATTATGACGTACAAATTGCCAGTAATACAAACAGTAACAGAGATGCAGAGTATAGCAAAGGAGAGGCAGTCAATAACATTGTAATAACCACAGGGGGTGGCAGGTGGTACTAGTTTTATCGGGGTGTTCACTTCATACACTGTATAAGTTTCTAATTACTATGTTTTACACCTAAACCCATGTGATAGTGGATGCCAAAAGTAATTGAAAAAATCTTAAAACAAGGCATGTAATTCCATCTATATAATTTCTCTAAATGATCTTCCGAATTATGTGAAAGTAATAAAAATTACTGTTAATTAAGGATGCAATAATTATTAAATTATTTCACATGTAATTTTCAGAAATGAAACATTTGTAACTGTGACAGATGATTAAATTTATAATTTTTTGCCTTAGAGTACAGCTTCTGGAGAAAAGTTCGACCCAACTATATCGCCAAAGGCTTTACGATTTGGCATTTTGCTGAAATAGTAAATACGGGGAGGGAAGAAAAGCAGGTTGATAAATTATAAGTAATTTATATTATATGAGGAACACTTCCTGCTTAGTTTTTCTTAATTACCTAGTTTCTGTCGTCTCTACGAAAGTCTGTCACAGCAGGCCTTTGTTTTTCAACTTTCGCGTGTACTTCAGCGTGCCCAGCACAGCGCTTCGCTCAGTGTTTGGTAAATGTCTGTGCAAATGAGATGATCCGATCACTCTTATCTGAAGCTTATTAAAAAGTCAGAGAATTTTATCTTTACAAGTATAAGTAAAAATTTGAAAAACGATTCTAGAATAAATGTGCATTTTGTTAAATCGAAGAAGTTTTTAAATAAATCTCTTGTAAATCCTGCACCATAACTTGTCAACTTCAGATACTTTTTGCACTTGAATTGTACCACTTTTTAAAAATTTTAAGTTTTGTACCAAAGTACATATAAAATATTATGCAATTATTTCTAAAGGAAAATTTTTGTAAAAGGAAGGTTATTTTTAATTGCAAAAATTCCTTTTTTCTTTGGGAAATGATGAAGCTACATTACCAATTTAGTTATTGAATAAATATGCAAGATTATTTGTAAGGTCCACACAGTTCTTAAGTCATATGTATAAAACATTTAAATACAATATATATCAAATGTTTGATTCATGCAAATAATTTAAACAAAAGTTGTATTATTTACCTATTTATTTTATTAAGATATAGACACATAATACTACATTTGCCTCAGGTATACAACATAGTGATTTGATATTTATGTACGTTATGATCACTACCGTAAGTATAGCAACCATCTGTCACTACACAAAATTATGATGTTATCGATTACATCTACTCTTCTGTATATTACATTCCCACAACTAATTTATTTTATATCTGAAGTTTGTACATTTCATTCACCTTCGTCATTATATTTAAGATAAGAACATGGAAAAGACTGAGTTACTGGATATCTATATGTCAGTAAATTAAACTATGCCTTTGGTATTTTCAGTGCCTGTCACTGTTCCTGGAATATATTAGATTCTCCAAATGTGTTTATTGGGTGAATAAATGAAAAACTGATGACAAATCTAAGCTGAAAATCTGACCATTATGTGATGAGTCTGTACGGGAAATATTGCAAGAGAAAAATAAATGTTTCCTCATTTGTAAAGTGAAAATAAAAACAGCTTTAGTCTAAAAATTTCAAGTCTATAAAACAATATTTCTTCAGATGTGATATAGGGACAACCCTCTTCACAGTTACTCAGAGACTTACTAAAACCTGGATTTCTCTGTCCAGTTCCCAGGCTTGCACTGCTAATTTAGAACCTCCTATTGTAAGTATCATCACCTACTAAACAAAAATAAATGATGCATACATTTATTTTATGCAATCTACAAGCAACAAAGTACATTTCTTAAATTCATAAACTTGAAATTGTATTAAATGGAGGCTAAGAAAATACAATAGTCACATATTTAAATGTTTGTTTTAATTTGCCTATCCCAGGAAATTATGCAATATTTTCACATTTCATAACAACTTCTTGCCAAAATGAAATACAGTATGCTTTTAGACATCATGTTTCAGGTCTCTTAATTAGAAATTGGAAACTTGGCTTTTAAAATAATTTTGTAAATTGGCTTCATCCTGGGAATTGAAACACCATTGTTTAGGAACTACAGCTCAAATAAGACTCCCCTGGACTGTTCTCTCCTCTATTTGACTTGGCAGAAAAATACATTTTAGCTAATCTTTTTGTCTCGGTTTTTGAAGCCGATGATAGGTTTAGATGCCCAGCTAGAACTCAACAATGAAACTAGCTCTGCGACTTCTTTCCTTGCAACTTCTTTTGTTTAGAAATAGATAAAAAGACACTTGACATTTTCTTTTATGCTTTGCTCAGATTTCCTACTGAGGTTTTAGTTTATTTACCCTATTTTAATAGTGAATTCTTGAGCAAAATACATTTCTACCTGTAACCTTTGGATTACTTAGGCAGCTGTCGGCAGCTGTGACATTCCACTGGTGGGGCTTTCCTCAGGAGAGTGTGTTTATTGACATCAATTGAATGACTTGAGTGACTGGCTCTGGATCTTTGTTCTTCTATGCCTGTATCTGTGCCTGTAGTGAAGACAGGTAAAGGCTGAGGGTCATTTTTGCTTTGTTTAAAAGATAATCTGTTTGCTCTTGGTTATTTATTATTAAAGTTCATGTTAGATTTTTTTTTTCTCAGGGAATTGAGACTGAGCATAAAATTTTAAAATGCCCCAATTTTCCCATGAGTTCTACAGTTTCATCAGTAGCTTAGTCCTGGTTAAGAACAGGAAACATTTCTTAATTTATTTATAAGTTATTTTCCTGCTGCTAATGATGTATAGAAGGAAACCAGTGCTTTTTCAGGGAAGGGTCAGCCTGCTGGTTCCCAAAAGTTTGAGCTAGGCAACTGCAATGACCACTGAATCTTCTGTAGGTAGTAGGTGCTTGATAACGATCTGAGCTATTAATGACCAGTATTACCAGGAACAATGAACAAAGCACAGTTCAAAGGGAATGTGTTTGCGATCAGGAAACCCTCAGGGAATACCCTCTGCACTCCTAGAGAAGACTGGCTGCTGCTCCCATTTGACATGGAGCAGGTGGTGCCTCATCTCATCAGAAATTGTGAAATCTTCTCAAGAAGAAATTAAATACACCCCAAATGCAACAAAAGCACTAAATTTTGTTTTATTCCTGTGGCAGTGATTTCCACACATGTGTAAACACGCAGTCCTGAGAATTTACACGTTTTGAGCACAGCTCCGTGTGATTCCTGTGTGAGCAAGTGAGGATCATGTCTGTGGAATAGGAATTCTCTAATAGGAATTTGGCAAAGATGTATCTTAAAAAATTCTGACTTGCTGTGCCCTGCGTATTACTTTAATCTGGTCCTGTCTGCCACCGGACATGAATCTACATCCTGATGCCCTGCTAATGAGTAATCCTACCTCTTCTGCTTAATCCCATGAATAATCAATCCAATGTAAATGTGTCTTAATGCCTCTAATAAAAGCCCCGGCTAAGCAACCCACCAGGTCTTTCTCCCCAAGATGGGGGATGGTGGAGGAGGCCCGTGGTCACCGGATTCCTTCCCCCCGCGTGTCTCAGTGTGAGATTCTTTAACGCATTCGGTTACGGTCACCCACGGGTTTCGGCTGGGACGAGATCCCCACGACAATTTCCTAGCTAGATCATGGGTTATTGAAGGTAGCTAGCTATATACACTGAATTTTCTTGCACCGTTTCTATTTCTAAACCATCTCAGGTTGCTCACAGAAAATCATTAATATCCAGCTTTCTATCTTTATCTTTCTCTGTATATATTTGTCAGTTCTCTCTCTCTCTCAAACTAAACACACCCATATTATGCAATTATACAATTTAGGAGAATAATCATCTTCTTCAAATCCTAATTGATATCTGAATACCCTTTAAGACAAAATTTATAACAAATTTCCAGAAACTCATTGCTCTCCCCTTAATGTCTGCATTATTTTTCTTTATGTATGGTATTTATAATATTGAATTTGCATCTATTACTTCTAAGACCCTTATCCACTGATAAAAGTGATTAAAAATTAACTTTGGCATGTGCTCACACTGATTAAACTTTTTTTATTTTCATCACGAAATTCATGGTAAAATTCATGGTAAAAGCATGGTAAATTCATGGTATCCTAGAAATAACTTAATGGCTTCTGGAGAATAATTTTAACCCATTAGATTTAAAATACTGCTTAATAATCTTTCCTCTGTCATTGGTTTGTAAGATTTGAAAAACCACGCTTACTAAGTTTGATCAGTTGCCTTTTTTCAATTCCCTAGTAGTCTATTGAAACATCCTAAAATGAACAGAAGCATAATCTGAAACTGACCTGATCAAGACAAAACATAATATTCATGATTTTTAATTATCTTACGGCTATAAGGTCAGAGGATTCATAAATAAGCTACTATCTTTATGTTTTAGGAATGCTTATCTAAAACTGTCTTGATGGTTTTCTTTAGTCTCAAAAGTCCAAAATATGATGTTACTCTCATTATTTCAAAATAATAAACCAAAGATTTTTTTTTTTCAGGCATTAGCCAAGACTGATTTCAAATATAACCTAATATAAGATTTCATTACCAACAATCACAATGAGCCCATTCATCATCTTGTCTTAAAAGAATTCTTTATCTAGGTGTCATTTAAAATGACAATTTTATAATGATAGTCAATTAAAAATTGTCCTATGAAAGATATGAATACAAAAGGATTGTGAAAATTATGATCACTAAAATTATACACTTTCACATGCCTGCAGCTGCACTAGAGATGTTTAATTCCCACTGATTTCAGAAAGAGTTCAGTTTATGGACATGCTCTGCAGGCATGTGGTGGCTGACTGAGTGAAAAATGCCAGCAAAATATTCCATTTAAGAAAGCAAATATTAGAGGAAGATCTCTACAGAAACCATAAAAATGGATCATTTTTGAACACTTCTTAAAAGCCAAAAAATAAAATAAAATAAAATAAAATAAAGTAAAACAAAAGCATACAAGCAATCAAAACACAACTCAAAATGACAAAAGATACCTATATGGAACATTTTAGCATGTGAAACTTGCTACAAGTGATTATTTCTGAACACAGCACCTTAGACTGCTCAGCCATTCTGACTTTCGAGTGATTGTTTCTGATGCAAAAGAATAAGTCCTACACCAGACACTTCTACTGTAAATCCTACCACCAACAGCATCTTCTATGGATACATTTTTGTATTTTTTTCATAGGATTGTAGATAGAAATTATCTATTAAATGTTTCATGTCAGAAATAGATTTTATAATTACTGTTTTTGAGGAATGTTTTTCTTTATAACTTTCTGTATCTTAAAACAGATCCTTGTGACATAGCTAAGCCTATTGTCCACTTCAAGTTTTATTCCCAGAATTCTCTTTACTGTCTCTACTTCTTCACTACATACTTTACCTTAATCCCCAGTAACATGGATTTTATCTTGCTGTTGCTAGGAGGAAGACAGGATCACCTACTCACCCAAAACTGGTTCAGATGTTCAGACCGGTGACATCACACGCACACACTAAGAGAGCTTAAAAAGATAGCCCTGAGATGTTCTTGTGGGGTGAGGAGGAGCAAAGCAGGCAACTTTTGGCTTGAGTGAAAGAAGGGCCGTTTTGTTTTTAAATTATAATTAAGAGTGCAGTGGTTGTTGGCGTCAGGGTTCTAACGGGGCTAGCATTTGTGAGGCTAGGACTCACCGATGACTTTATGAAATGGAGCAACGGCCTTTTCTCTCAGATACCAAGATGCAGTTTACCCTGCAATGGGGCTAGTGGGAAAGGGGAGGAATGAGACCTACAAGCTGTCAGCAGTCAGACTTGGAACATGGAGTTCGACACTACATTACCTACTTAGCAGTTTTTCCTATAGAACCGGTGAATTTCTAACTGACACTTCCAAATGCTCACAGTTAGTTCTCATTATTCCTTCAGGATACATTTTTCTATGGTAAATAGTTCTCTGTTTGGGGGCTGGTTGGGTAGCCTTTTGCGACTGGAGGAGTTCTTTGGGAGAAGTGATTATTCGAACTCAATCTAGACTACCATGCTTATAACAATCATATAGCCCAGGAGTGAGGAGTCATATAAAAACATGACAGCTTTTTTGATTGACATGTGGCTGTAATGAAAGATGAGAAGGAAGGGACTAAAATTCCCAGTGGTGTCAGGTAGACAAAGAAATGATTGTCTGCTAATCCTGGAAACTGTCACCTACCTCTTTTTCCGTAAAAAGAAGTATCTGACCCCTAGTTCTCATTGGCTGTAACTTCTTTCACTTTTTAAAAAAATAAGCTCCTCAATTTAGATATTTTCCAAGTTCAGTTATTTGATTTATTTTAATACATGATATTTATATTTGTCTCAATTTTTACTAATCATCTTTGTATATTATTGTTAGATAATTCTCTTCTGGTTTCTCCTATTTTTGCACACCTTGTAAAAGAGGCATTGATTGCCCTTCGATACAAACTATTTTTCAAGGATATCAGTATGTTAAACATCCTGGGAAGAAAAACATATTGTCTCCCCCTAGAGCAGGGGTGTCCAACCTGTGGTGAGCAGGCCAGATGTAGCCCAGGGTGGCTGTGAATGCAGCGCTCCACAAAACCGTAAATTTACTTAAAACATTATGAGATTTTTTTTTGTGATTACATGTCACAATATATTTTCTATGTGGCCCAAGACAATTCTTCTTCTAATATGGCCCAGAGGCACCAAAAGGTTGGACACTCTTGCAGGAAAGTGAAGGCATGATAACTGTATGGCATAATAAGGAAAACGTCTTCCTCTAGACACGGTCATCCAATCCGCAGCCCGTGGGCCACATGTGGCCCAGAATGGCTATGAATGAAGCCCAAAACAAAATTTTAAATTTACTTAAAACCTTTTTTTTTTTTGCTCATCAGTTTTCATTAGTGTTTGTATATTTAATGTGTGGCCCAAGACAACTCTTCCTCTTCCATGCAGAAGGCATATGCTCCAGAGATGCCAAAAGGTTGGGCACCCCAAAGGGCAGACATGCTTACTGTCTGTTGCAAAAGATATAGATTCCTTAAGCTCAGGATTCCTTTTTGTCATACAATTCACTGCATATTCAAACATCACTTTGTTGTTTTTACCTTGTCCTGAGCAAATCAAGGTCTGATGAATCAGTGGAGAAATCTGATACTCTCTACAATGAACTAACCAATTGTGTGTATGTGCTTACAATTACGCATATATATTAATTCTCTTTACTTAAACTCTTTCAGGAAAAAGAGGGACAGATGGAAAAAGAGAAAATAATGGGTCAGATCATCTTCAAAACTGACTTAAGCTCAAATAGTCTATGTTTATATAATGTCTTTATACCTATCTCTATTTCTGTCCACACCTATGGATAAATATATATGTAGATATATGTGTGTATATATAAAATATATAATATAGTATATATGTATATAAATCCTGTAAAAAATGAGAGCAAGATGATCAAAAAGTGAATGACTGGATGGTGAGGTGAGATGTTATGTTATATTAAGTAGTTTAATATAAAAATAATATAAAATATATAAAAATGATATAAAACATTGCAAATGATATTTTGCTGATATTAAAAATGATAAGAATAATCCCTAACTATGGAACATATTTTTATGAAGTGCTGGAAAAGCCAAGGTAAAATGTATCTGAATGTGTTCGAAGAACCAAATAAGGACAGAATGGTTAGAAAAAAGTGTAGGTAGATGATATAGCAGTTAATATAAGTGGTAGAACATAGAGTGTTAGTTACCTTCAAATAGTCTTATCCTCATCTAGTGACAGAATTCTAAGATTTTTCTTGACTAATTATTCTACTCTGCTGTATTAAAAAAAGAAAAGGAAAGAACTCTAGTAGCCCTCTTAGGCCCAAATACAAGAGATGGCCAAGATGTGAGTTAGAAAAAACAGGAATTGCCAATAAATGTACGCATCTGTCACGTCAACCTTGTGCTACCCACCTTGGAATTTTTAAGTGAGATAAATACTTTCTCATTTATTAAAGTTATTGCTATAATACTTCAGGATTTTCTGTTTTAAGTACCAAAGCTAATCCTAATTAATACAGGTAGACAGGCATCTGAAATAAAGTTTAATAGGTAATATTAAGGGGCTTAGATTTTTTCTAAGTAAAATGGGATGTTATTGAGGATTTTAATATTGTTGTTTGAGGTGTTGATATTTAATATCTTGTACTTTTTTGAAAGATCCGTGTCCCTAGAGTGCAAAGAGTAACTAGTATGGTGATTGCTTAAATGTACACTTAAATCTTCCCCTAAATGATATCATTGATGATTTTTTGTCTTTATTTTTAAAAACTAGTATACCTACATGATCATAAAATAATAAATAATCATTTAAAAATTACAAAGAAATAAGGTAAACACATCATATGTTTAGCTTATCATAAATGTACTTTGTGGATCTCCATGACTTCCCTATTCATTAACAGGAAATGCTAAGTAAATCTCTTAAATTTAAGGGTCAGTGTGCTCACCTTTTTTAAAAAAAGTAAAAATATCCAACCATTCATTGCACAAAAATATTGTGTGATTAATAGCTTTGTTTGTTTGAAAATGCTTTTGACAGTATAAGGATCTATACAAATGACCTAGTTAAAATGTAAGTGTGGTCACAAAACAGGTTACACATATTCTTTCAATTTTGCCCTTTCAAATAGTCAAATTGTCTACTTTGCAAATAATTGAGAAATTATATTAAACATTTAACATGAACATATGAGTAAAACAATTAAATGATTTAAATTGCCTATAAGCTTAACAAATTAAAGTTTTCAACAACTGCCACAAAACTTAATAATAAATATTAGTAATATCTTCTATTTTTATTGCATTAATAGCATACTGAAAAGATGTGCTTTAGCCTGTTTATGATGCAGTAAGTTTAGGCTTACAGCTGCAGTGTAAATCAACTATGGGAAATGTTAAATTGGATGTACTGGGGGAGAAATGCAGCCCAAATCAGGGAAGAACGATAAGACCCACCTTTGGCTACTGTCATGGAAGACGATTTACAGAGTATAATTCAGATGGTTCTATATGCTGTCTCTAACATTCACTATTTCCCTCACTGATCAGCCACCAAAACCTAAAGGAACAATTGAGTCACTATTTTGGTATTTTTTTTCCAAAGAGAGCTACATTTAAAACAGAAATTTAATTAAACTGATATTACACTCAATCTTAACAAAAGACTGAGGACTAATTGAAAGAAGGTGAAGGAATTAGTAAAAGAACATATATGAAGGACCCATGGACAGGGACAATGGTGGGGGACAGATTATGGAAGTTGGAAAAAGGCTGGCTGGAGGAAGGAGAGAGGGAAAAATTGGGACAACTATAATAGCATAAACAATAAAAGATTAAAAATAAATAAACAAAATGGCAATGTTATTAAGAAATCAAATTATTAGTTAACACTTGCTAAAATTGATATATTTAATTTTTTCTAGTCTTGCAAACTTTACATTATTTCTTATTCCTTCTCTATTATGAACATTTATAAAACATTTACATTATTTCTTACCCCTTCCCTGGTATTATGAATGCTTTCTTCTCATTTTTAGCATTGCCATCACTATTTGATGTTTTTCAATTATTTATGGGGTTAAGAGGACTCATTTATTTATCTTTTGTTCTTTTTACTTCCCCTATTTACATTTAACAAAGTGGTTTAAAATTTCTAAATTCTTACTCTCTTTCACAACCAAACTTTTCAAAAAATTATGAAAGTTATCAATTTTTTATTAGAGAAGGGTGAATGAGAATTTATTTAGCAAACAATTGTAAAGAATTAACTGTTTTCCAGAAATAACTTGAATTTTAAGAAGAAAAACACATTATTTATTTAGGGGAGTAGTAGGATAAGAATTTTGAGTAAAAAAGAGTAGCCTAATCATGAAAGTATTCAATTACTTAACTATAGAGTTACTTGAACTTTGGTGAGTCAAGAAAAATTTTAGGAAAGGATGTGATATTATCATGCCTTGGTCGGTGGCTCAGTTGGTTGGAAAACATACTCATAGACCAATGGAACAGAACAGAGAGACCAGAAAAAAACCCAAGTCTCTATGGGCAATTAATATTTGACAAAGGGAGAAGAAGCATAAAATGGAATAAAAACAGCCTCTTCAACAAATGGTGTTGAGAGATCTGGACAGCAAAAAAATGAAACTCGATTACCAACTTATACTATGCACAAAAAATAAATTCAAGGTGGATAAAAGACTTAAATATAAGTCATGACACCATAAAAGTCCTAGAGGAAAACATCGGCAGGGAAATCTCAGACATTCCAGGCAGCAACATATTCACTGATATGTCCCGTAAAGCAATGGACATAAAGGAAAGAGTAAACAAACGGGACCTCATCAAATTAAAAAGCTTGAGCACGGCTAAAGAAAACAGTATTAAAATAAAAAGAGAACCAACCATATAGGAAAACATATTTGCCACTGATACCTCAGACAAGGGTTTGATCTCGAAAATATATAAAGAACTCATAAGACTCCACTCCAGGAAGACAGAAAACCCAATGAAAGTTATCAATCTTAATTACCTCAACTCCCCCAAACTCATTAATTCAGTCTAAACTTGCTATAACTATATTTACATGACTCTTACAAAGGTGACCTATGAAGCCCATATCTTTATATCAAAAGAGAGTTTAATAGTCCATTGCACTTGATCTCTTAGAGTACGTACCACCTTAACCCAGTCCTCTTAACCCATTCTCTCTTTTTAAACCCTTCTCTTCTCTCTCTCTCTCTGTCGCTCCCTGCCCTTCTCTTTTCATCCTTGGCTAGTTTTACTAACTCATTTTTAAATGCTTATTTTTCTTAGTCCTAAATTGTTGCTTTTTTTTTAACTTCTTAACATACTTTACGTATATTATATTAATTACTCTATTATAGTTATCCCAATTTTTCCCCTTTGCCCCCCTCTACCCAATACCCCCTTTCCCTCCAGCAAACCCCACCCTTAGTTCATGTCCATGGGTCACGCATATAAGTTTGGCTTCTCCATTTCCTACATTATTCTTAACACCCCCCTGTCTACTTTGTACTTATCAATTGTGCTTCTTAATCCCTGTAATTGTTCCCCCATTCTCACCCTTTCTTCTCCCCACTGATTATGTGGATAATCCTCCACATAATCTCCATTTCTATAATTCTGTTCCTGTTCTAGTTGTTTACTTAGTTTGTTTTCATTTTTGTTTTTTAGATTCAGTTGTTGATAGTTGTGTTTGTTGTCATTTTACTGTTCATAGACTTAACCTTATTTTTCTTAAATAAGTCCCTTTAACATCTCATATAATAAGGGCTTGGTGATGATGAACTCCTTTAGCTTTACCTTGTCTGGGAAGCACTTTATCTGTCCTTCCATTCTAAGTGGTAATTTTGACAGATAGAGTAATCTTGATTTTTAGCTCTTGCTTTTCATCACTTTGAATACTTCTTACTACTCCCTTCTTGCCTGCAAAGTTTCTTTTGAGAAATCAGCTGATTATCTTATGGGAACTCCTTTGTAGGTAACTTTCTTCTTTTCTCTTGCTATTTTTAAGGTTCTCTTTATCCTTAACCTTCGGCATTTTAATTATGATGCATCTGGGTGTGGTCCTCTTTGGGGCCAACTTGTTTTGGACTCTCTGTGCTTCCAGGACTTGTGTGCCTAATTCCATCACCAAATTAGGGAAGTTTTCTTTCATTATTTTTTCAAATAAGTTTTCAATTTCTTCCTTTTCTCCTTCTGGCATCCCTAAGATTTGGATGTTGGCACATTTGGAGATGTCTCAGAATCTTCTTATTCTCTCCACACTTTTTGGAATTCTTGTTTCTTCATTCTGCACTGGTTGACTGTTTATTTCTTCCTTATGTTCCAAATCATTGATTTGAATGCCATCTTCCTTCCCTTCACTGTTGGTTCTCTGTGGGTTTTTCTTTATTTCACTTAGTGCAGTCTTATGCATTTGCCTTATGTGATGAGTTCTCTGAGCATCCTTATCATCAATGTTTTGAACTCTGCACCTGATAGGTTAGTTATCTCCATTTTATTTAGTTATTTTTCTGGAGTTTGATCTGTTCTTTCATTTGGGCCCTATTTCTTTGTCTCCTCAATTTGACAGCCTCCCTGTATTTATTTCTGTGTATTAGGTAGAGCTGCTTTGACTCCCTGTCTTGGTGTACCTGTTATTTTGTAAAAGGCAGAGCTTTAGGTATTCACCTGGGCAGTTCAACCCACTTTGCTGCTTTTGCAGCACTGTATGTGTGGGATAGGTTGGAGAGAAAACAGTGTCACTTGCTTCACCTTCACCCCATTTCCAGTTACTTCCCCCACTTCCTGGATACATCTGGTGCCCTTCTGGCTGCTACTGTGGTGCTGAATCTCAGAGTGGGTGGGTTTGCATATATTCTAGGAATGTGGGAGTCCTTTAAATGGATTCTTCTGAGAGACCAGCAGTTTCTTCCACTACCCCAATCCTCACTGGTTTTTACAGGCAGAAGTTATGACTATTTATTTTCCCAGCAAGGAAATCTGGGCTGTGCAATCTGGCCTGGAGCTGGGATTGCTGGCTCCCTGGGTGTCCCTCCCCATTTAATCTGCCACTTGTGAATGTGGGACCACTCATTCCTACGGCTGCCACCACTACTGCCTTACCCCCACTGCCTTGTCATTGCCACACTGTATCCTCTTCACCCAGGCTCCTTGTCTTCACCCATCCTACCCATCCGGATGAATATTTCTTCTTTACATCCTTGGTTGTCAGACTTCCATACAGTTGGACATTCTGGCAATTCTGGTTGTTTTTAGTTTTGAAGTTAGTTGTGATCCTTCTCATGCTTGTGTGAGGGGGCAAAGTATGTCTACCTATGCCTCCATCTTGGCCAGAAGTGACCTGTAAGCATACATTTGTTTTACAAAATTATTATGGTTATTTATATGCCCCAAATTTCCAAATATTTCCATCCGATTATTCATACCTGAGCTCCCAAAGTCGTATCTGACTTTTTTCTGAACAATTTAAATCAGAGATCTCTGTTAAATTTTGCCTAAACAGAACACAATTCAAGACTTTTGTCCAAAATTACATTCTCTTTCAGGTCATTCATATCCATCCATTTCTGCATATCAGAAAATTCAGAGGTGAGGTGTATCCTTATTATCTCTTCTTTCTCATAGCTCACTTTCAATCCAACTCCAAGTTTTGTTGATTTTATCTCCCTAGTAAGTCATGAATTGGATCAGACTATTAAATGTTAATCAAATAAACTTCATTACCTACCGCTCTGTACCATAGTCTGAAAATCCATTTCTTATTTTATATATCAACTCAAATAATACTCTGATACTATACACAAAATGACTTAGCAGAGGTTTTTTAATGAGATTAAACAGCAACGAGATACACCAGTAAAATATGTGTATATATATGTGCATATGTGTGTGTGTGTGTATAAATTGTCTCAAATTGATTATAAGTTTTATGCATTATTACTTTCCTGGGGACACATTAAAACTTAAAAATCCAAATAAATATCTCTGGCTTAAATGAAATAAAAGTTTTGTCTTGTCCTTTCCAATTTCTTGCTGTGGATTCTCAGCAATAGGGGGTCTCCATGCTTAGAAAGAATAAGAGTGTCTAACCCCTGTGGCTGTCTACCAGAACACTGATTCTACTGTGAACCAAGATTGTGAAGGTGGAGTCATTTATGTCAGAAGAACAAAAAAGGAAGCAGGGGGACCAAGAAGAAGTTTGCCATACCCAGGTCCCACCCAACACTTTTTTCTGTGAACTTTTGAAACTTTGAACTGTGCCTGAATTTTGTCTCTTCCTCACCAAGACAATCAGGCAGCTCTATTTTATTATTTTATTTTTTTAATTTTATTTTTATTTGAAAGAAGCCAACTTGATTTGCTGACCATCATCTTTCATCTGAGTATTGATCGGGCTTGAACAATCTCTACTAATTTAACCAGAATCTTTCATTTGCATAAAGAGGATTGGATTAAGAACAGCCCAGGAAACCCGAGCCCTTAAACTTTCTTTTCTCCCCAGAGTACAGTTTAAGTTTGGTCTTGAATCTGTGCTCCTCATTACTGCAACCCTTTCCTTTGCTTAAATAATCCCTCCTACACTTTTAAAACTACAGTCTAATTTTTTTTTTCTGCTAATACCAAGCAACAAAGTCTGATGTGCTTTACTTTTTAAAGATTCAAAATAGTTCATGATACTCAGTAGATGCTCCTACCACTAGGCCTGTATTTAACAAATGAAAAGCCCATCTGTAGTCCCTAAAATTTACCCCTAATAAAAAGTATAGTGGGTCGAAGTCAGTATTTAATATTGTCAAGAATATATAGCATTAACTCAAAGATTTCTAAGTGAAAGAGATTGTAGGGAGAAATCATACTTGATTAAGTTACAACAGGTCAGTGCCAGCTCTCTAGTTTTTAGTACCTTCAAACTTAAATATTAATGGTAGAAATGCCCCTCACCCCCAAAGTTGTCACAGCTTCTTCCAATGGGGGCAGAGGACATCTAGAACTATTGCATGTTGTCTCAGGGTAAGTCCCTTAAATACAGGATTTTCTTGTCTAGCAAAAAATAGGTTATGGTGGTACCTATTGCCGGGTTTTATTTGATATGCCCTTTTTCTCATTCATTCTGAGTAAAATCTAATTTTCGTTTTCCTTTGAACCCTATGTTTTGGTACTTAAGTAGTGTTTTGAAAGTCGACTCTTATCTACCTTCTTTTTGATTGAACATTTTAAAATTCTGTACGGTAGCAACTGCTTTGGAATTTTACTTTTTGCTATGAATTGCTTAAACCAGTGAAACCTGCCTCTATCATGCATCTTCGGTGCAACTGAGGCCCGTTTTTGTATAAAGGAAACTGAGGTTACAGTTATTGTCTCTAAAGGACGTACCTCCTTAATTCTGTTGAGAACCGATTGTTCTACTAAATGCCCAGGAAGGCATCATCTTTCCTCAGCTTTTGAATTTCTAGGCCTGGGGTAAAATTTCTGTCATCTTTTTACATCAGTAGCGGAATAAAGTAAGACTCTAGTGTTCATTCACTTGTATTTTCTTTTCTTTTTTTAAACAGGGCTTTGTTGTGTTTGTAACAGTTTAACTGCCTTCTTTAAGCTAAAGTCGGTTTCCTCATTTGCTAGAAATGAGTACCTTCTGCTTTTCTTTTAATGTTTATTGGCTTTCTGATCCAAACATTTGACTTCTTAACATGATCTCTCAACATTTTATCTTGTTGGTTTTCCCACAAGGAGAGCTAGCAAATGAAGAGATTCTCCACGTCTCCAAAGCTTTATAAAAAATATTGCACATCTCCATTCTGAGTTGGATAATTCTTCCTGGATTATGTTTTCCACTAACGTAGCATTTAATCCAATCTTGTTCTCTGATTGTTTCATGTTATTTCCCTTTAACTTCTCTGTTTTGTGTTGTCTTTAATTGGAGCCTTGATTACATAAATATTGAGACGTATGCTTTCAAAGAACATAGTGCCCCCACTAAAATAATTATATCATCTTTAAGCTCACACTGAAACTTTTTGGAGTATTTTATATTAGTCTTCCAGTATTTGTATCTCAAACCTGCACAGTGTCATTAACATCTTAGAATAGCTGTTTTAATCTATTGAGTAGCTCCTCAATTGCTCTTGGAATGGACTCTTTCCAGAGTTTTAAAAGGTCACATCTCAAAGTTTTCAGAATATTGGCTTCTCAGAGGGTCCTTCCAGACCTCTTTCTGTGATCTTTGTCAGCCCTGTCAGATTTCTGTTAATCATCACTGTGATCTAATAATCACTAAAGTGCCTCCCCATTTCCTAAGGCCTATTTTAAGAACAATTAGACTTGGTACATTTTTTATACTTTTATATCTACTTTATCTTCACTTTCAAAATCATTTGACCTTCACATATATTTACTCTCTCTTGTAAGATCTCAATCATTCCCCGGGAGAAATCTTTCTTTATTCAATTTAAGTAGACTGCCTTCTTTTATTTTAATTTGCCAATGCTTCTCATTTGATAGTAAGACTAAAGACTAAAGTACATTTCAAACCACTCCAGTTCTTTTTTTACCTGAAAAAAACTTTGATTTTTGTAGATAGAGTGATCCTGTCATAAGCATGTAATTGTTGATAAGCATTTTTATTTGTTGATCTTTGATGGCATATTTTTATGACAAATTTCCAAAATGTTTCATTCAATTACTAATAAATATCTAAAATATATGTGTCATTGTACCATAATTTCAATCTCTGAAGTCTTAGGTTATGTTCAAATATTATGTATTAATAAATACTATATTAAATCCTTGCAAGACTAATTCAAGGGCTTTATAAAAATATAGTGACCAAGATAAATAAATACTGTATATTGAAACAAGGATGTACACTTGTCAAAATTGTTTACTGATAACCTGTTTCTAATGATTCATGTGTAATCGATGAGGTGCAGCTGCACTGGAGACTGGGAGACTTCCTTGAAGTGACACATGACTAACAAAGTATGGAAGCCAAAGAACCCCAGTACTGATATTGGTTCATGCCAAGTCGTTCGTGATTTCTGTAACGCACGTATTCTAAGAATGGAGTGACTTGGGGATATTCAGAAACTATTATTATTATTATTACTATGCTATCACTGTGTTACCAGCATTGCATACTATGTTTTCCTCCTTTTTTTTTTTAATATCAGTGGTAAGTAAACTTCATACCAGTGAAGTTTATTGTGCTTTGTAAGTTTGTTTGTCAGTTTGAAAATAAAATCACTGCTGCTGGTTGAACAGAGTAGGAATTTTCATTCAAAACATTAGAAAGGAAAGCAGAACCTGAAGAACTTGTGCTTCTACTGCATACCATATACTTATCTTTAACAATTTAAAACTAGATACTTACTGGGCCTATGGATTACATAGAGAAGACAGTTGCCTTTTAAATTTTAAAAAGTTCTGGTCTGGTTTCTAGTACTGACTAAAAAAACAGTAAAAGAAAAAGAAATATTGTTACTGAAATTCTGCCTAGCTCACGGTGAGCCTTTATTGAGGATATTATCTAATCCTTGTCAGCTCTATGTATATTACAAAGTAGACCTGCAACTGTCTCCTTTTAAAGTCTCCTGCAGCTTCCTGTAATTGAGGCAATCTCCTTAGGAAAATCTAGTGACGAATGTTACCCAAACTGGCCTTTCAATGTATTTTTTGTCAAGTTCTACTTCTTGAACATTTTGTAAATTTTATAGTTGATGCAACAAAAGTATTGTGCATGGAATATTCAAATAATAAATGAAAATTTTCTTATCCTCAATATAAAACCAATTGAGAGATAACTGAGAGAAGGATATAAAAGTGTTAACATTATTGCTGATAAAAGTACATCAAGAAGATGACTTAGTCTGTGAACAAGAGGGTATGCTAACATTTTGCTACTAAATTAGACAAAATTGCTTATAGAATTATAGGCCACACTACTCTATTTTGGGCTTCTTCTTCAAGGGTCAACCCTTGCCGAATTGACAACATGTAGAAGCAGAAACTCTTAATTTGTTGTAGATAAAGAAGTCCCTAAAAAAAGAAAGGGGAGAATTGAGTCAAACATGCTAAGCTCTTCTCCTAAACGCACTAATCACATGAGGCATGAAAAATGGACTTCATCCCTATGGAAATAAGAAGGTGGGAAAAAATGTGCCCTCTAAATAACGTCTCCTTCTTTCTTCCACTACCAGTCTGTACGTACCATGAGGGCAGTGTTTATTTTCCTCACACTGTGCCGCTGAACCTTTCCCAGGGCTTGGTATGTATTAGCCACTTAATATGTTCTTTTTCTTCTAACAGAAATATTTATTGTAGGAATCAACATATGAGCATTACACTTAGGTGGTAAAACTCAGGTTACAAAATAAAATAAATATCAAATAATAGCATACTTCTGGTTTAATGGGAAACACAACAGTTGGGACAGTCGTGTTTAACACCTTTACTAAAAGAGAGAAATGGACACGGGTGTCAGAGAGTTATGCAAAGATTGAAAAGTTCACATAGTTCTTAACTCTTCTGAGAAACTATACGTCGGAAATATATGACAAATATTCTGTAATGGGGTGGCTTTGGTCCATAGGTAATCATTTTGTTTGTGTGTTTTGAGCACTGAAAACTAGATTTAAAGTCTGCTCAACAAGCTAATAATACTCTGAATCCCTCATATTCAAATATATAATTTAAATTTGGGAAGTTTAAGATAAAGCATACTTATTTTCATATTTACTTTGAGATACAATTGAGATTACACTACTATATACAATCAAGTAGACTGCTATGTACAGTTAATTCTAGTTACCATATTTTATATTTGTTCAACACATTATTGATGAATGAAGAAATAAATTGAGAAAAAAGATTAATAAGTATGTTTTTGGGAAAATAAACACTAGAAAAAAAGAAAATTTTAAGTAGTTAAGGGAAATTAGGTGGCTTGAGTATGAAAACTTATTACACATCAAAACCATTAATTTAAGAAATACTATAATTTAAGACATGAGAGA
This sequence comes from Micronycteris hirsuta, assembly GCA_004026765.1. Classification (NCBI taxonomy): domain Eukaryota; kingdom Metazoa; phylum Chordata; class Mammalia; order Chiroptera; family Phyllostomidae; genus Micronycteris; species Micronycteris hirsuta. The sequence goes on from PVJI01011791.1 coordinate 50,839, forward strand.
ATAAAGGGTGGTACTTTGTAATGTTAGTAGTTTGTCTTTATAAGTTAGTGTATTTTTGTATAATTTTTTTGAATTTCAAGTTTTAACATGTCTCTTTAAAAAAAACAAACAAGGAAAAACCAATAAGTGTAGAAGGTTGTATTATTGAAATAAATGTTCTTTGAATGTAGGAAAAAAATAGAATATAACGCTCAACCAAAGTCTTAAATTTTGGAGGAATAAAACATTCTCCACCCCTCCATGACTAACGTAACATTAGAAATCATAAAAGTAGATATAGCCCGGCTGGTGTAGCTCAGTGGATTGAGCACGGGCTGGGAACCAGAGGGTCCCGGTTCGATTCCCAGTCGGGGCACATGCCTGGGTTGCAGGCCAGGTCCCCAGTGAGGGCCATGTAAGAGGCAACCATACATTTCTCTTTCTCCCTCTCTTTCTCCCTCCTTTCCCCTCTCTCTGAAAATAAATAAATAAAATCTTTAAAAAAAAAGTAGATATGAAAGATCTTAGTTAAATATTATTGTAAAATAATTTAATTGCACAGGGGCTGAAGATACATGGAAGTGGAATTACTCAGGGAACCTTGCTATTGATTTGGTGACTTACTAGCATCACCAAAAAACCTGCACTAACATAAAAGTCTCATAGTTATGCTCCAAAAGTATTTGAAATGACCCTAAAAGTGAGACTAAACCAAATGGTGGGTTTTGGTGGGTTCCTATGATAGATGGCAAAACAAATTCAATAGTGAAAGATACGCAGTAATGAAGACATCCTCTTAGCCAAAACTGATGTCAGAGCTATCGTATATGTGAGTTAACCATGTCCAAAGTGGTCTGTACTATGAAGCAATGCTTAAATTAAGAGAGATGAATCATCTATGCCACAGATTCTAGGGTTTGAGGAAGAATACTAAGTGATTATAATCTCAAAGAGATGATATGAGAACTGTGTTTTGCTCTAAGGGAAAAATAACTGATACGTGTTAGGCATGAAGGCAGAGGTCTAGCCAAGTGGTCTTGGTTTTTAAAATAAGGCTTCATTGTATTGAAATTATCAACGATTATCAGAAAGTGGAATAATAAAACAACTCCGTTCATATGGAATGGATGCACATGAAAGTGAAGTCTGGGGCTGGAGGAGCATGCATGCATGTCTGGGCTTACATAACTGTACAAAGTTCTAAGTCCATTGCTGCCCAATAAATACATGTAAAATAAATGGTTAAAATTAGTAAATGGCAGCAGGGACAGGTTAGTTTCTAATGGTAAAATGAAATTAATGATTGAGGCAGATTTTCTTTTTCTTAACAATATAAGAAAGCAAGCTTGTAAAAGTTTTTGATATGAAAAAATTCCCCCCAAATTATTAATATGTCCAAGTTACTTCATAATAGCTGAAGCATTCCATCAATAACATCTTAAACAATGACTGAAAGAAAATTTCTTCTGCTGCCTTGGATAGAGAAAGCTGAAAATCTAACACTCTCCACCTAATGATAATACAAAGTCAGATGATCTATAAAATGAAATGTTTATTAAACCCCTCAGAGAGCTGAAATTGTAGGAGAAGCCAGTAGCTAGAATACACAGGAAGTCAGACTTCTCCAGGGAGAACAAGCTGTGAACGTTGCCTTGTAACAGCCAGCGTGGGAGGAAGGCAAAGCCACTGGCCAGCGGGTAGGGACTCAGCTAAAGTCTTCAGTGAGCTGCTAAAAGATGAATGTGGGGCTGACAGGAGAGTATAGAACCTCTGATCCACTAATACAAGATTTCTCACCAATTTTCAGACTCTACCACTGGTTCTACTGGGGTGTTCATGAGAAAAATTGAGGGCAGGGTTGAAGACCGAAGGCTTCCTGGGTTAAATTAGTGCAGGCCTGAAGAAGGGGTGCAGCCGCTCCCCAGACAAAGCTTGAAACCTAGCCCAGATCCTTCTGACCCAAGGAACAAAAGTCTAAAGTAAATATTTAAAGAAAGGAAAAGCTTTTGAAAAAGACTTAGGGGCATAAATTATTGTAGTATTAGTTCAGTCCATGTTTGGTTCTGTAATTTTACTCAGTTCTTAAATACTAAAATGCATTAGAAAAGTCACTGTTTTTTTTTCCTGATTATGATACATCACAGTCTTATAGTGAGTATTCTAGTTTAGCTATAAATAATGTGTGTTAACTATTAAAATGAAATGTTTAAATGTTTTCTTAGAAATATTTAATAACATAAAAGAGATGAATTTTAAGTACTAAAAACAAACACTCCCTTCCAAATATATTATAGACCTTCCTTCTCAGATTTGCTCCAAGGAAATGTGACATTCCCTAAGTACTCTGCAGAAAACAATCTCCACTGAGGCTACTGTCTCCCCTAATCCTAAATGTCATTTCTCCATCGTTTACTGTGGATCATACTGTCGTGTTTGTTCCCATCTTAACACTTGCCACACACAATCTGTAACTTATTCCAGATATACCATACTCATGAATTCAGCTCAGTGCCCAGTAAATAAAAACTCTTTAAAAGACAATTGACATGAAAATGCCAAGTTTTATGATCTCTCGCATATTAAGTCTATCAATTACATGGAGATTCTGTAAATTTATTATATATCTAATCTTCTTTTGTCTTATGTCTCAACTGTCCTAGGGTGTCACTCTTATCCATGTGACTTAGGGAAACTTCAGTACATGTCTGCATCTCATCCAGCAGAGATGGTAAGAGAGGAAAGTGTGATGCTTCCCCAACACCACAGTTACCACTTAGAAGTTGCTTGGATGATTTGGGGTTCCTTCTCATTGGCCATATTTAGTGATTAGTGAGGCGGGGAAATAATCTTTTTTTTTCTGGTCATCAATATGACAAGCTAGAATTTGGTGGGTTTAATATCTGGAGAAAATTAACGTAGATGGAATGTTCCAGATTAATTGAAAATATGATATCTTGGATGTAATTTTTATTACTGTTGAATTTCCTTTTCCTGAATGTTTGAAAGGTAGGAAAGTGACTTACAGTGGCTTTACTGAAACCAATTAAAAAGTAATAATAATATCATCACAAATCATTCAAAAATAGCAATAATGCAGATTTTAAGAATAATTAGAGAAATTTAAACATAAATAAATTTATTTGTATATTTATATAAATCTAAATTTAATCATTTATTTGATTCCACTCAAAATACATTCAGCAGTGTTGATAACTAATATAAAAGACAAATAGTTATTTTTAGTATTGTAACAACAATCATATAAACAATAATGCTTTGGTATTTAAAAAAAGCATTGGAGATTTCACTATTCAAATTCATTATTTTATAAATGAGGAAGTTAAAGTACACAGACTTTAAATGTCATTCTCAAATTCATAATGTTAGGCAGGACGCCAGTCTCCTTTCTAACTGCGCTCTTTATTTTATGCCATGATGTCAGGTCAGGCTTTTTAATAAGAATATCATTTAAACACAAGGGCTCAGTATACTGTCTAGCCAGTATTCCCACAGTGATATGAATGTAGACAAAAAGCTATTATTGATTGGCTGCCATTCTTTGCCCAGACTCCATTACCCAGAGTGGTGGCTGAAGTCTATATATTTCCAGAGAAGTGATGTGGATATGATGTGGGGTGACAGAGGAGCAAATTCATCTTGGGAATTTGAATGATAGAAGACAAGTAT